>CM071588.1:486582-545897 GCA_036426205.1 Ascaphus truei
CAGAGGAGGATTGCCCCCATGCCAGGGGGACACAGGAGAGAGACTGCCACTCACTGCCCCGGGGAGACACAGAGAGAGACTGCCCTCACTGCCTCGGGGAGACACAGAGAGAGACTTGCCCCTCAGTTGCCCCGGGGAGACAACAGAGAGAGAGACTGCCCCTCACTGCCCCGGGGAGACAAGAGAGGACTGCCCCTACTGCCCCGGGAGGCACAGAGAGAGACTGCCCCTCACTGCCCGAGGGAGGAGCACAGAGAGAGACTGCCCCTCACTGCCCCGGGGAGCACAGAGAGAGACTGCCCCTCCCTGCCCCGGGACACACAAGAGGGACTGCACCTCACTGCCTCGGGGAGACACAGAGAGAGACTGCACCCTCCTGCCCCGGGAGACACAGAGAGAGAATGCCCTCACTGCCCCGGGGAGACACAGAGAGAGAACTGCCCCTCACTGCCCCGGGGAGACACAGAGAGAGACTGCCCCTCACTGCCCCGGGAGACACAGAGAGAGAGACTGCCCCTCACTGCCCCGGGGAGACACAGAGAGAGACTGCCCCTCACTGCCCCGGGGAGGCACAGAGAGAGACTGCCCCTCACTGCCCCGGGGAGACACAGAGAGAGACTGCCCCTCACTGCCTCGGGGAGACACAGAGAGAGACTGCCCCTCACTGCCCCGGGGAGACACAGAGAGAGACTGCCCCTCACTGCCCCGGGGAGACACAGAGAGAGAGACTGCCCCTCACTGCCCCGGGGAGACACAGAGAGAGACTGCCCCTCACTGCCCCGGGGAGACACAGAGAGAGACTGCCCCTCACTGCCCGGGAGGACAGAGAGAGAGACTGCCCCTCACTGCCCCGGGGAACACAAGAGAGACTGCCCTCACTGCCCCGGGGAGACACAGAGAGAGAATGCCCGCGGGGAGGACACAGAGAGAGACTGCCCCTCACTGCCCCGGGGAGGCACAGAGAGAGGAACTGCCCTCACGGCCCGGGTAGACACATAGAGAGACTCGCCCTCCACTGCCCCGGGGAGACACAGAGAGAGACTGCCCCTCACTGCCCCGGGAGACACGAGAGAGACTTCCCCACTGCCCCGGGAGACACAGAGAGAGACTGCCCCTCACTGCCCGGGGAGACACATAGGAGACTGCCCCTCCCACTGCCCGGGGAGACACAGAGAGAGACTGCCCTCACTGCCCCAGGGACACACGAGAGAGACTGCCCCCTCACTGCCCGGGGGGAGACCAGGAGAGACGCCCCTCACTGCCCCGGGGAGACACATAGAGAGACTGCCCCTCACTGCCCCGGGGAGGCACAGAGACAGATTGTAGCTCTCTGCGCAGCTCTATCAGACTGTTCGCTGGCTGACGGCTTGTTAGGATTACCACTGTTGGGGTCCCATCAGAATCAAGTTAATCGTCCCGGGTGCAATCGGCACAGCCGCCGGATCGCGGCACACAATCGGCACAGCCGGCAGATCGCGGCACACAATCGGCACAGCCGCCAGATCGCGGCACACAATCGGCACAGCCGCCGGATCACTGCACACAATCGGCACAGCCGCCGGATCACTGCACACAATCGGCACAGCCGCCGGTTCGCTGCACACAATCGGCACAGCCGCCGGATCACTGCACACAATCGGCACAGCCGCCGGATCGCGGCACACAATCGGCACAGCCGCCGGATCACTGCACACAATCGGCACAGCCGCCAGATCACTGCACACAATCGGCACAGCCGCCGGATCACTGCACACAATCGGCACAGCCGCCGGATCGCGGCACACAATCGGCACAGCCGCCGGATCACTGCACACAATCGGCACAGCAAGCACGCGATACTGACACAATCGGCACAGCCGCCGGCAACAAAGACACGCGATGACGCACAAAATCGGCCACAGCCGCAGGATCACTGCCACATCGGCACAGCCGCCGGATCGCGGCACACAATCGGCACAGCCGCCGGATCGCGGCACACAATCGCGGCACTGAAAACAGAATGACTTGCTACATCTGTATGCAGTCACATCCTGTCTCCATATATCGCTTTATACTGTATACATATATATATATGCTGGATACACTATATACTGCAATAGTTATTCTCTTCAATACGTGAAAAGAAACAGCAAAATACAAATGATATATTCATTACCATTTAAATTAAATACAAATGTGCACGATGATCTCACTCGATACAGTTTTGGAAATGTGGCTCATATGTGGCATATTGCGTGGTATAGCGTAGTAATAACCCAATCCGACCATAATAGGTTGTTTAATGCACACGGCGAGCTGTATTCCCGTGGGAGATTGCCTCTTTTCTCACAGAAATACAATTATTGCAGGCGGCAGTTTAACCCTTTGAGTGGGTGATGGAGCCACTGAAGCAGGGGAACCTGGGAGAAGGAGCAGCTCAGTGAGTACAGACACTGACTGGCACTGAGTGTGAAGCAGGGGAACCTGGGAGAAGGAGCAGCTCAGTGAGTAAAGACACTGACTGGCACTGAGTGTGAAGCAGAGGAACCTGGGAGAAGGAGCAGCTCAGTGAGTAAAGACACTGACTGGCACTGAGTGTGAAGCAGGGGAGCCTGGGAGAAGGAGAGGCTCAGTGAGTAAAGACACTGACTGGCACTGAGTGTGAAGCAGGGAACCTGGGAGAAGGAGCGGCTCAGTGAGTAAAGACACTGACTGGCACTGAGTGTGAAGCAGGGGAGCCTGGGAGAGGGAGCGGCTCAGTGAGTAACGACACTGACTGGCACTGAGTGTGAAGCAGGGGAGCCTGGGAGAGGGAGCGGCTCAGTGAGTAACGACACTGACTGGCACTGAGTTTGAAGCACGAGAACCTGGTTCAATTCCCAGTGTTAGCTCCTTGTGACCTTGGGCAAGTCACTTTATCTCCTGTGCCTCAGCCACCAAAACATAGATTGTAAGCTCCATGGGGCAGGGACCTGTGCCTGCAAAATGTCTCTGTAAAGTGCTATGTAAAAGACTAGCAGCGCTATACAAGAACATGCTATTATTATTCTCTGCACTGTAAAGATGATACTTTGACGTTTGGCCACCAGGTGGCAGATGTAATAAATACATGCTGGTTGAGTTGTGTAACTAGTATATAGTATAGAATAGGTATATTAGTTTTATGGCAAGCAATGACACATTTAATAGTAAAGGTTTATCAGTCCAAGCACTTTGTATGCCAGGCAGTAATCTGTTCATTTGTCATGTTCAATGTTTTTATTATCATTTGCGGAAGATATATCGAAAATGTGAATACAGTTTATACATGTATTACTTCCTGGTAAAATATTTTATAAATAAATAAATGTACCAGTAGATGTACGTTAAAGAGATACATACTGTACTGTACGATGCATAAGGCCGTGATTATACCAGAAGTCGCCGCCGGCTGGAAAAGAAATGGCTGAAATCCGATGTTTACACACCAGCGCGCCGCCTGGAGCAACAGGGCGCCAGTCTCCAGAAGAGATTTTCAAAATTGTTATTGGCAGGCGACAGCCGTATCACGTGAGCGCTTCAGCCAATGAGGGCGAACCGTTCACCGTCACGCCTCCTCGCCTCCTCTCCTGTCTGCTCTCCAATAATCAAGATGCCGTTCGGCGGCAGCGCAGGGCGACATCACCGGATCGCGCTGCCGCTCAGCGGCATCTGGTATAATCAAGGCCTAACTCATTGTCATGTTCATACACACACATGTACATACTGTATATCAGTATGTGAAAGACAGGCACAAAAGTTCCAATTTTAAAAATAATTTTTGTATCATAATTAGAAAGAAAAGTCCAAAACGAAAACCAAAATACAAAAATCTTTTAGAACCAAATCCGCATCCAAAACCAAAACACAACGTTTGTTTAGAACCGAAACCAATATTAAAATGAAAACACCAATGAAGGTCCCATCCTTAGTGTTCAAAGCAGAGGAAAAGCCATGGAAGATGCCAGTCACATGAGGAAGATATTGTGAAACATCCAATACCATCACCACAACCCAAGCCCTAAAATGGCCTTCACGGAACCAGTGTCAGGTCAGTAACTGCACATTAGGTCAGTAAGGTCAGTAACTGCACATTAGGTCAGTAAGGGTTAGGGTGAGGATTAAGGTCAGTAACTGCACATTAGGTCAGTAAGGTCAGTAATTACACATTAGGTCAGTAAGGTCAATAACTGCACATTGGGTCAGTAAGGTCAGTAACTACACATTAGGTCAGTAAGGGTTAGGGTGAGGGTTAAGGTCAGTAACTGCACTTTAGGTCAGTAAGGTCACTAACTGCACATTGGGTCAGTAAGGTCAGTAACAGCACATTACTGTAGGTCAGTAAGGTCACTAACTGCATATTGGGTCAGTAAGGTCAATAATTACACATTAGGTCAGTAAGGTCAGTAACTGCACATTGGGTCAGTAAGGTCAGTAACTACACATTAGGTCAGTAAGGGTTAGGGTGAGGGTTAAGGTCAGTAACTGCACTTTAGGTCAGTAACTACACCTCTTTGTCATTCCAGTATTTCCACACTAATTCTGAGTCCTCTGTAGTAGTAATTGCCCCAACCGTAAAGCACAAGGAGTGGGGTAAAAGTAGGTCATAGATTGAGACTCGACCAATTGCATTTAGGATGAGGGTGAAGATGGTGTTGCATCTCCATCATCACCTATTTGAGGAGGAACTATAAAAGTATATCCACACCAAAAAATGAAAATAGCAGGAGGTGGCACAGCTTTGCATGCTCGCTGGGAACCCATACACACACAGGCTGAAGTGGTGCACCACTAGTAACACCGCGCTGTAACACAGTGCCACGTTAAGGGATACAAAGTCTGCCATGGGGAAACGAACCTGTCCCACTATGCCAACTGCTCTGTCTCTCTCTCACTTCCTGGCCCCCATTATCTATGGTGGTGAGTGTGGTTCAGGATGGGGAGAAGAAGAGTCCCCATGGGAGGGAATTGGGAATGAGTGAAGAACTCGTGCTCACCACAGGATGACTCCTAGGAGAAGAGTTCTTAGCAGAGTCAGACTGTGAAGCATGCCCGGACCTTCATCTTAATAATAAGATATTCTGTATTTTAACACAGTTTGCATCATCAGTCAAGCTACATTTGATTTACAGTTTTGTTTCTGGTGTTTGACCTTTATTTTAATTGTTAACAAATAAAGGTTTTATCGTATTTTCAAATTACAGTTTTGTGTATATTTGGCAGTGTAAGACAAACATGATGTCTAAGGCAAAGGCAAACCCTATCGCTACATCGTGTAGCGCTATTACAATTCCTTCTGACGTGGCCAAGACACAAACAGTGATGTAAAAACTGTCACACTCATTAGCTGTTTATCACTTCTTCTCCGGGCACCTCTGGTGCAGATATACTCACGTGGCATTCTGTGGTGCTGCTCTCATACAGCAGATTCTGAACAAGAGCTAACTGCACACCGGTCCCAAATAGTGAAGATCAAAGTTTATTAAATCACATCTTTATGTGCAGAGAACTTAACACAATGTTTTGGGGGCTAAACCGCCCTTCACCAGGTTCATGGAAAAACTAGAACAATCTACTGAAAAACAGCTGATCGCCCCTTGGACTTTCCCCACATTTCTGATAACGGAGCCAGCATTGTATATGCACTCAGTCCTGCCGAATACATGCACATAACTTATTTTTTGCTCACCATCAATTTCATTGTACAGCTTTTTCTTTAAGAAGATCGGACTGCTCGCAGTGGCAGAAAACTGAATGAGGTTCATTTGCAGTGTGATTGGCCGGTGGAATTCAGCTTTCTCTATATTAGTTACAACAGAAACAAACAATAGCCAGCTGCACGTCAACTCAAGACGTGCGGAAAGAGGAACCACTTTTCTAACTTCATCATAGTGGAAATTCCTGAGGCATGTGAGTGAAGTATTACAACCTTTTGCAGTACTGCACGAGAAGAGACATGTGCAAATGCTACCCTGGATCAAGTCAGACCCCAATCCGGCTACCGAGGGGAAAAAAGCAGGTGAAGCAGATAAAGCGTTTCCAGAATCTACACAATATGTGTCATCGCCCTTTATGAGGACCCAAGGGTAACATGCATTTTAAAATCTGAACACTATGCTTCAGCTACAATGCTAGATCCCTGATTTATCAACAGTAAAACATGCTGAGATGGATACTGAGCGGGCTCTTACACGGCAGGACTCTGAGGAGTTACAGGGCGTGGTGCTGAGATGGATACTGAGCGGGCTCTTACACGGCAGGACCCTGAGGAGTTACAGGGCGTGGTGCTGAGATGGATACTGAGCGGGCTCTTACACGGCAGGACTCTGAGGAGTTACAGGTAGTGGTTGTGCAGGAGGAAGAGGTTGGGGAGGGATTGCTTGGTGCAATATTATAATATTTAAAACAAGAGACAGAACATGAAACACAGACAGAGCTCAGTGCACATCCAGTGAAACTTATACACGGTACAGTGCCTAAATATATATGTATAGATATCTATTAAATAAAATGGTCCCACATTTAAATGGTTAAAAGCTCACTCCATTGCATCTCCGACTCTCAGGGGAACTTGCTTGCTTGCAGTTTGATTGTGACAAATCTAATACAGAGTGCTTTTCCTGGTAATGTACAGGTTAATAAGAGCTTCAATCAGACTTAGAACTATGCAACTAATTTTGACAGATTTATTATAAATCATTTTTACTGGAAATGCACAGGTTATTAAAAATTTATATTAGTGTTAGGTACCCTTGAGATGTGGTCTGCCGTGTAGTGGCTCAAGGGCTTACAACACTTTGGCCAAAATGTTAAACTAAAAGACCATTTTATTTAATAGATATCTATTATACATATATATTTAGGCACTGTACCGTGTATAAGTTTCACTGGATGTGCACTGAGCTCTGTCTGTGTTTCATGTTCTGTCTCTGGTTTTAAATATATATTGCCATGCTCAGTAGAACTCCTCTGTGACACATATATATATATATATATATATATATATATATATATATATATGTTGTGGTTATTTCGGGGTTCAATATGAGCTTGTAGGTGTCCTGTATGTTTTGCCATATTATAATACATCGTAGTTTGCTTCTGTAAGTGCCATTGTTTTCCATTGTATGTGTGTCAGCTGTTGAGCATTGATGGGGGGAATGGTAGGGTCACGGTTATGGCATTGCCCATGGCAAGTTGTCGAATGAAAATTGGGGTGAGGAGGGGAAAGGGCGAGTGGAATGGCAGGGCCCAGGAGTTAGACTTCTAACTGTGCGGTATTTCATTTGAATATTGGGGAACATGAACTGCTGCTTTAAACTTACTATAATAGATTTATAAAAGTCCTACACATAGAACACCACTTTGTAGTTTACAAATACAAACCCTAACAGAGGAGGTTTCATTTTTGTTTACAGAGAACTATTTGAATTCAGTGCAGCCTTCTACCTCTAGAGAGTATTGTGATTTGACCTTTGTTCACCTTATAGTGTACCAGTAAAGATAAGGAAAAAAATAGCCTCTAGGGAGGAAAGTGGAGCACAGCCCAGGGACAAGTAACAGGAACCAGAACACCATAGGTTAAAAAACTCCTTTAATGGTCAATAAGGGGAGACACCACAAAAAAGACCAACCACCCACTCTGACGCGTTTCGGGCTAAGCCCTTTGTCAAAGAGGAACAAAGGGCTTAGCCCGAAACGCGTCAGAGTGGGTGGTTGGTCTTTTTTTGTGGTGTCTCCACTTGTTGACCATTAAAGGAGTTTTTTAAGCTATGGTGTGCTGGTTCCTGTTACTTGTCCCTGGGCTGTGCTCCACTTTCCTCCCTAGAGGCTATTTTCTCCTGATCTTCAATCAAGATGGATGCACACCTACATGTATTTCCTGCTCCTTTCAACTTTACATCAACAGTGAGTGGACTTTGATATTATTCTGATTGTGTCATCTATACTGTTCTGTGACTTCATCTGAGTGTGGTTGGTGAAAAGGGGACCCTCAACCTTTGGTGTGGTGTCCTCCCATTACCCTATAAATCCCACTCCAAGATTTAAGCCAATACTGGCAGTCATGTGCTTATGAACTTTCAATTGGGATGACAATTGCTGTCAAGTCTTCTGAAGCAGTTTTATACAAGTTTTCAAATTATGGAGTTCATGGTTTATGAGACATGATATATGTTACACCTGTGGATTTTTTTCTGCTGCACCAACATTGGACTTTATGCCCTGTTTTCCTGTACCAGTAAAGATAAGTCTGTCTTCTGCAAAGTGTCTGACTATGCACCAAGTACATTATCAGGCAGAAGAATCAGTCACAGGTATTATCAATGAAAAAAGGAATACATTGCTAGTTTATAACACCACATACCATATTGATAATTTGCGTGCCTGTGATTTTGTTTATTTTGTATTTCTATCTGTAAATACTTGTAACCGCTGCAGTCAGTTCATGTATGGGATAATGTAAAAACAACCACATGCAGGGAGACAGAAATTCCTTTCATGCAACTTTAGTTTATTACAAGAGGTTATTCATGCATGTTATGTTCAATTTGTGAAGCAACGTAATTAGCTAAGTTGACGATCGATCCGTTTTTCTGTTATCGATGTGTGAAGATTCGGCTTGGGGGTTCACTAAATGGCTGTCAGTGCAGCAGAAGACCCAAAGATGCAAGGTTCTGTGGGTAAGATCATGTGACCAGGCAGTCACTAGATACAATTGGTGCACTGCTAGAGAGAGGGCAGGGCTAAAAATAGGGATGTGCGAGAGCCTGTTTCAGAAGAGGAAGGGGATGTGAATTTGTAAATGGTTGCTATAGAAACAAAAAATGATGTTCCATTATAATACATCACAAATGTAATTCAGAGTTGTTGTTTTTAATGCTACAAGTATTTTCTGCAGCTTTAAAAGGCACTAATGCATGATCCAAAATAAAGCAAACAGCTCATATACAGTAAAGACCCCCAGCTCACAGAGCATGAGCACAGCACTTGCACACAAAAAAGAGGCACATTTGGAAAAGGTGCCTATGTATCAACTCACAGAAATAATATTTTGATGCACTGTACCATTTTTTTGCTCCAAATTGGGTCCCCATACCAAGCTTACTTAGGCTCCAAATTGTCACATGTTGAAGATTTGTAAAACTCCACCTTTGCTGTGGAGTAATGAAAGTAATGCACGGAGATGCAGAATTCTATATACATCTCATTATAGGAATCTGTGCTTCATGGAACTCTTCCGATTGTCACTCCCCAAGCACAAGCTGCTGCACATTGCGCAAAACTGGAGCAACGTCCTTGATGCTTTGACACAATTAAGGCAATTTCCCATAGTACAACTGAATGTATTTTCCTTAATTCTTTTTCTTAAAATGAGTGCACTCGTCCCTATGTTCTGTAATGTGGGGCTATATATGTGACTTATGAAGCATTTCAAACTGTAATAGTTATATACTGTATGTTTTATATGCCAGGTACGCATACTAATTATTTGTTTTATTCCATGGCCATGGGGAAAATGGAGTTACAAGGTTTATTCAGATATCTAGATGAAGACGCATGTAGGTAACTTATAATAATACTGTACCTAAAAGTTACCACAGATACAGTAACAAGTTTTTTTTATACAATACCTACCCTGCAAAATACCAAAACCTGCCTTGAATTAGCTACATTTGAATTGTTTTAAAATATTTTTATGGGAAATGACTCTGAACAAATATGTCACCAAAAACATCTTTAGGCAAACTGTATGCAGAATAAGTTAAACGTAGGAAGAGCAATGTTTGAGGGGGAAATCGGATTGCCATTTCTGGAGTCAGGACGATATTTTTCCCCTTCTTCTGGATCAGTGTAACTATAAATATACCAGCAAAAACAATAAGTGGCACCCAAAACGCTCGCAGTGAAGTGCGTAGTGAACAAATACTAAAAAAATCGTATAATTAGTGACCACAACAGTGTGCAAAAGTGATAAATGCAAAAATAAGTCCTCCACTCAACCCTTATAAGACTGTTCCAGAAGTCTTCTCCACATCATATGCTCCAAAGGTAAGGGCAGCGGGGGACTGTACAAAAATAAAGAAATACTATATCGAGTATTAAACTATAAATATAGGACAGGTATGTCTCCTAATTAGAATATAACAAAAGGTGGAACTCAATGGACATCTGTCTTTTTGTAGCCTTATCCACTATGTTGCTATGGCATTTGTAGATATAATTCCTTGTAATAAATATTCTTAACAGAATTAATCAAAGACACATTGAAACAGAATATTTACCTCGGTCTGCAGGGGGTGTGAGAGTAATAAAGCTTCGACATTTCTCACCTGAAAAATCAAAGACAAAGATATCAGCCTTCTGAGAAAACAGCGAAAGAATCACGGGGAGAAAGAATCACGGGGAAACAGAATCACGGGGAGACAGAATCACGGGGAGACAGAATCACGGGGAGACAGAATCACGGGGAGACAGAATCACGGGAGACAGAATCACGGGGAGAAAGAATCACGGGGAGAAAGAATCACGGGGAGAAAGAATCACGGGGAGACAGAATCACGGGGAGAAAGAATCACGGGGAGACAGAATCACGGGGAGACAGAATCACGGGGAGAAAGAATCACGGGGGGACAGAATCACGGGGAGACAGAATCACGGGGAGAAAGAATCACGGGGAGAAAGAATCACGGGGAGACAGAATCACGGGGAGACAGAATCACGGGGAGAAAGAATCACGGGGAGACAGAATCCATGGGGAGACAGAATCACAGGGAGACAGAATCACGGGGAGACAGAATCACGGGGAGACAGAATCAAGGGGACACAGAATCACGGGGAGAAAGAATCACGGGGAGAAAGAATCACGGGGAGACAGAATCACGGCAGACAAAAGCAAACACAATATCACAGTGTCCGTGTTCTTCACACCAATGTTGTGTTTTTTTCCCTTTTAATCATTGTTTAACCCTTTGAGTGCAGCAAGATCGGCGGCACCTTACTGGTCTAATGGATTTCAACCCCGTGAAAACTTGGTGTCGCTCCCGCTTCATCGTGGTGCCTCTCTCAAACGCAACCGTGACGGCGCGACGGAGCGACAGCGCTACCAAAATTCTGGTAGTCAGTGAATTTGATTTTTGGAGAGACAGTTTCCACATGTGACTGGCTATAAGCCAATCAGGGAGCTTCACCGCCCATCTGCCTTCCCCCTTGCTGACGTCACTGGCCTTGCAGTCAGCGACGTCTCCAGAATCTGAAATACAACTTTCGCAATGGTGACAGCGACGGATGACGTCATCAGTCGCGTCACCGTCGCCGGCTGTGTAAGCGCAGCCTAGCTGCGCATTGTTGCTGCAAATGTTGCCTTTCTACCATAGTTTGTGCCAATTGCCTTGGCAACCTCCCTATGCTCAAAAACCTGAGATGGTTTGCCCATACTACCCTGCCATGTTTCAGTATTTGGTATGCTCCTCTGTCTATACCCTGTTTGTACAGACTAGCATATTTCCTTTTGGATCCCTCAGTTTGTGAGTACACACCCCTTACTGCCTCTCCCATACAAGGCATTATTTATTTACCTTCCTCTCACAAGTGCCACCCCTCAAGTTATTTTTATGCTCTGTACTTTTACCAAAAAGCTGCAGAAGACAGAAAGACTATGGGGCCTATGCAGAGAGCAGCGAATTTTAAAATTGGTGAGTTTAATAAAAAGTAGCTTTTTTGGAGAGTTTTATTCTCCATATGCAGAAATGTGCGAATTCTGCTATGTTTAACATGAATGCGTGTGGCGAGTTTAAATTGGCGAGATGCGCGCTGCAGAACTGTGTTAAAAAAATTTCGCGCCTTTTTTTTCCTTTCCTATGGCCATGAGCGGCAGCTTCTTGCCAACTTTTCCTGGCGAGGCAAAAAGGAGACAATCGCGCCATTTTATTGGCGCGAACAGCCGCTACATGCCGTTCGCGCCTCTCTGCATTAGGATATTTTTAAAACTGGCGAGATGGAGGTTCTCGCCAGCCGCGAGGCGAGTTTTAGAAATAGAAAAAAAAAATTGGCGCGTTTTTCGTAACTCGCCATTTTCTGCTGTTTTCTGCACGAATTTCTCCAAAAAATGGCGAGTTTTGAAATAGCGCTGCTCTCTGCATAGGCCCCTTTGAGTGCATTTAAAGGGAATGAGTTAAGCTGGCTGACCCTGCCTCTTTGTTACAAGGTGCTGGAGGGCCAGAACAATAACCATATTCCTTCACTGTCCCTAATGTTGTCTGTATAATTATCTCCCAACATGGCTGCTGAGGCAGGACACCAACTAATACACTGCTACCTCTGCTCTGAGCTTCTGTTACAAATGTGCTCTTGCAGACACTGCTACCCCTGCTCTGAGCTTCTGTTATAGAGGCGCTCCTGGAGACACTGCTACCCCTGCTATGAGCTTCTGTTATAGAGGCGCTCTTGAGATAAAGAACTATCATCTACCCCAGAAACCTGTTCTGATGTCCCCAACACCATTGGCGGACACCTCAGTATCCTGTAAGCCAGCAGGTACCAGTACTACACACCTGGTAGCAGGGCAAATTTCCCAGAGGGTGGGGGAAACACCACTACAAGTGTTTAATCAAATGTGTTGCAAACTTTTGTATCAAAAGGAACTTTTCCCCCGAATCGATATATCTCTGAAGCATTCCTAGCATAAGTACATGCATATCCCTAAGACTTCTAGACTTAAATATATCAACATACTGTAGGAGATATTTGACATCGTACAAGTGTTTTATGTGACTGTTTCCAACTTCACAATTCATTATTAATTACAAGTATCTTAAATAAGACATGTGCAAGGTGTAATTATGATGTGTAATTAAGGATATTTTGTAGACATACGGTACAGTATTGGCTAAAAGTAGCAGTAATTTAATAGCGGTCTAATGGTTGAATGGGCATAAAAAATAACTTTTTTCAACACATTGTGTTGAATTCTTGTAGAACAAGATAAAGGGATTTGTGTAAGTGACTAAGCAACCTTACGTAATCAATCGTTTCACATCATCTTCTGCTGCTCTGACCCGAGACTTCGGGTATCACTTTCTGCAGCTCTGAATTATAAAGGAGTGTGTTATAGATGCTGTGGTTGCTATGGGAACTAAAGAGGCTTAGCGATGCTGTAAAGTGCACACCTCGTGGACAACACTTGATGGCCACTTAACTCCTTTCTTGCCACAGCCTGCTGAGCATGTCTAATAGGGATTATGGAGCTGTGGTAGCTGTGCCACGCTATTCTATTTTAGTTGTAAGAAAACTCAAGCAAAATAAACTTTGCTTTCCTCTGAAGAGCTGACACACTTATCAGATAAATATACACAAAGTGGGTGTGATTTCTTATCTGTATTTTGCACATAGGATACATTGAAAACCTCAGCACTGCACTTAGAGATAAGAACTGTAGGATTTATTAAGGAAGAAGTGTGTTCCCTAAAGACTGGTGCAAAAAGGCACTCAACTTTGAGACAGCTCCAGATCAATTAACCCAATTGACCTAAACACACCATGGGCCATATGAACTAAGTGGCGCTAAGCCAGAAAACAGTTTATAGCCAAGTTAATGGAGCATAAAGACCCAAATACACTAAGCTCTGGTAAATCAGGGCAAATAACACTAGGTTACCTAAAATAGTAATGGTCCATATTTTCCCTATCCCCAAAGCTAATTATATGCAAAAACACGGTTTATCTCATTAGCACAGGCTTAAGGTTAAATTAGTGCTAATTGGTGTCCTGTTTGGGACGGTGTATACTGTAAGTCACGTGGAACTTTACAAAAATAGTCTCTCTCTAAACCCCATATTTCAGGGTCTGGATGGAAGTAACGAGGTGGCCCTTTTAGGGAAGACCTAAATAACTGAACATGAATTCCCTGTGTTCAGCTGAACGGCCTTAAGTGGATATATATATATATACTCTCCAGCTGTATCTATGTAGCAGGTACACGACATGTTTTCAGAATGTGACATTTGTTATCAGCCGTCTTGCCGCCACAAGTCCCAGCCGGCGTTTGGCTGCAGAGGATCTGCTGCGGCCACTCCTCCGCTGGACACTCCACCCGCGGCCACTCCTCCGCTGGACACTCCACCCGCGGCCACTCCTCCGCTGGACACTCCACCCGCGGCCACTCCTCCGCTGGAGACTCCACCCGCGGCCACTCCTCCGCTGGACACTCCACCAGCAGCCACTTCTACGAGAAGGTAAGTCTTAGGGTAGGGGGTTAACTTGAGAGGTTTTAGCAGTTAGGGTAAGGGCTTGGGGTAAGGTGTTTTGGGGTAAGGGGTTAAGCTTTTTAGTGTAGGGGATTAGGGTAAGGTGTTACGGGTAAGTATTAGGGGGTTTGACGGTAAGAGGTAGGGTTAGAGACTTATTTTGGTGGTGAAACAGCCAGCGGTGAGAGGTCCTTGTGGCGAGGTTATTCTCGGCTAAACACTGGCTGTCACTTGGTCGCCGTTAAACAACCACAACTAAATGTCCCAGACCGGCATGTTTTGGGGTTCACCTGTACCTAATAAACGGAACATTTTTTGTATGTGGTAAGCTGTGTATTTATTGTATTTATTTATAAAATGTTTTACCAGACAGTAACACATTGAGGGTTACTTCTCATTTTCATGTATGTCCTGGGCACAGAGCTATGATGACAGATACATGGTTACATATTATATATGAAGATATTGCATTACATTAGGTAAACAGGGTTATATATTAAATATAAAGCCATTGCATGAACAGTAGGTTAGGAGTCTTTCATAGATTAGTTTGGGAGTTTCTCCATCCACCACGACTAGAGCAACTACAATGATATCTTTTTTTTATGTGCAAAACGTTGCAGGGTCTAACGTGTGATGTTAGGGAAAAATCCTATTTTGCATTTTATTAGCACTAACGGGTGGAAAGATTTAACCCTACGCTAATTAAAGGAGTAAAACTGGGTTAACATCAGGTTATTCCCTTTATTGGATAAGCGTTAATGTTAATTTAGGTTAACGTTACACTCAGCTCCGTTGGCCTCTTTAGTGTATCGGGCCAAACAGGCTTGTGAGCTTCTATTATAGAGGCGCTCCTGGAGACACTGCTACCCCTGCTCTGAGCTTCTGTTATAGAGACGCTCCTGGAGACACTGCTACCCCTGCTCTGAGCTTCTGTTACAGAGGCGCTCCTGGAGACACTGCTACCCCTGCTGTGAGCTTCTGTTATACAGGCGCTCCTGGAGATACTGCTACCCCTGCTCTGAGCTTCTGTTATAGAGGCGCTCCTGGAGACACTGCTACCCCTGCTCTGAGCTTCTGTTATAGAGGCGCTCCTGCAGACACTGCTGCCCCTGCTGTGAGCTTCTGTTATAGAGGCGCTCCTGGAGAGACTGCTGCCCCTGCTCTGAGCTTCAGTTATAGAGGCGCTCCTGGAGACACTGCTACCCCTGCTCTGCGCTTCTATTATAGAGGCGCTCCTGGTTACACTTTGTGTGTTTTTACATAGGATTGAAGTACGGTAGGGGGTCTCCAGAGCTGAGCCACATTAATTTCCCGAGATACATACCTCGTAAAATGGGGTGTTGGTAGCAGCTCCAGCTGGGCTAGTTGGGGCTAACATAATAGCAGAGTAAATGTCCCACGTACTGCGGGCCAATTGGAAGCTGTGACATCATCCCTTGCGGCTTTCTATTGCCTCATGGGAAATTTAAACAGCAGAGCGATAACCCTTATGTAAGTGTCTCGGGAAGCAAATGAAATTAACACAGTCCAGCTCCGGGACCCCTAGCTTAAATGCTGTTAAAAAACAAACATGATGTGTCCCCATGAGTGCTGAGTTAAAGCAATTTGCTCAGTAGTTTCTCTGGATCCTAGTATGCCTTCTATATATTCCTCAAATCAATAATATGCGCTGGGGACCTCATTATTTAACAAAAAAGAATTGGATTTTATCATAAATGATGATGCAATGGAGATATAGAGCAAAACAAGAACATGTCAAGCAAACACGTCAAAACACGTCAAAGCAAGAACATGTCAAGCAAACACGTCAAAACACGTCAAATCAAGAACATGTCAAGCAAACACATCAAAACAAGCAAGTCACATATAAATCCTGGATTTTGAAACCCATTATCTTCATTTGTAACATTATTATGCTAAACAAGCTTTGAAGGTTTTTTTTTTTTAAACTACAATCTTCATCTAATGTATTTTGGTGAAACTGTTCTTTTTTTCTTTTCTTTGTAGAGATCGGCCAATGTGTAAAAATTCGACCCACAAATTATTTGCCGAGTTTTGGACAATATTCGATTCCCGGTCCAATATTCAAACTTGAAGTTCGCATTTCCGTGGCGACACCTTACGCGGATACAGATAACAGCAGGCGTTATTGTATTTTGTGGGGTGCGCCAGCGGGTGCAATAACGCATTACCTGTGGCTAATTCTTTCAGAGTAGTGCATTGTGTGTCCCGCTACCATGCGCCAGCAGGAGCAATAATGGCTTCTACAACTTGAGTCGCGAATATTTTAGAATTGCAAATAAATGCCATATTTAAATGTTGGCGAATAATTCACACATCTCTGGCTCTTTGTTTGCAAATTTATTATGATGCCATCATTAGTCCAACAGATACACATATGTAACCGATATGGTTGAAAGCAGAAAGCCGTGTTCCTGGAGAAAAAGCATTTTCAAATGATACTTTTCTAAGTCCGTTTACATTAATACTGTAAGATGTTCCTAAACATTAATTTAAAGTTTAGTTGACCAGCCAATCAGAGAGGGAGCTGATGTTTAGACAGTCTCCTGTAAGGAGTAGGTGTTATTTTTATGATTTGTTTTCATAAAGGTACGGTGGGCCTATTACTGTGGTGCTTTTTAACCCCTGTAAATAAAGCCTGTCTGCCTTGTATATGGGACACAAGATATATATATATTTTGATGTGCCAATATTGTTATGAGCTTATTATCAGCACTTTGTGGATAAATGATTATAATACTACTTTTCAGCTTGAATGTATAAGAAAGATGATTTTGTGTTCAAGATGTCTTGCTCATCTCCCAAGATTTGCCCATGAACCCAACAATGAAATAATCACTTGCAAGGAAGCCAATATGTTTCCTTTATCCACTTTGTTGTTCATTGGAAATTGCTCCCGACATTTGCAAGTTAAACAAGCTAAAAGCAATAACACGTGTTCTTGACTTCTTAAGTTGTAGGAGGGTAATAAGATATTGAGCAATTAGTTGAATCCATAGTATAAGTATAAAATAACATATTTAAAAATCATTTTTTTCTATCACTTATCTACATTGTAGAGATATAGATGGTTCTGTGCATAGGATGGTGATAAACTGATTTCACTGGTTTACATAAACAGTACAAACATAGATCAACAGTAAATAGCAGGGATATCTTTAATGGTTCACATATATGTACCCAAAGTACAGTTTATATTTGTTGTAGCTTATACTTTTTACATTTTTAATAGACCAATTTTGAGAGTTTTTAATTCTGTTTGTCAGCGGTTCCTTATTTACATTGTGCACCCCCTGCTATAAAATATTTGTTCCTGAACCCCCTAATTAATACACCTTATTGCGTACTCATCAGTATAGTGTCCTGAGCTTGTGGGGGGCACACAATTATGGCCCCAAACTGCCCTTCAGTGTGTGCAGGCAGCATGGGGGATATATCTGTCAAATACTGCAGGAGCCTCCAAAGTCACACCCACAATACCTTGCTGCTGTGGACGTAAAGCCTTGTGGGGAGCGTCTTTGGAAGCTCTTGCTCTAATTGACAACTGTACTGTGCTAATGGCAAAACTATTTGCAAGCCACGGGCCACCCGCGGTCACGGGGCCGCAACATGCAAAGTAATTCCGGGCGATTACACTTGGTTTAGCGTGGTGCCAAAAACAGTAAGTCTTGTTACGTCTGTACCACCCACGCTAAGGTGGAGTCTGGGGTCTCACTAAGTGCGCAGTCCCCATACGGGCTCAGGAACATGCTTTACTGCCTGGGTAACACCATTAATGATTTTTTTTTGGGGGGGCGAACCCCTTGGAGACACCTCATGAGCACCTATTGATCCCCAAACCCCCTGTTGGGAATCACTGCTGGAGATGAAATTATATGGTCATGTGAAAAGAGACAATTTGGGGGAGCCCTAGGAAGTGTTCCTCCATAAAATACCTTTTGTGCTGGAAGACACCATACAGCACCAGTACTAAGCGGTGTTACTCCATAGTGCACCTTACATAATGCCACACATTAGCAGCACCCAGGAGTTAACAAGCGGTGTTACTCCATTAGTGCCACCGACATAATGCCACACATTACAGCACCAGTACTAAGCGGTGTTACTCCATAGTGCACATACATAATGCCACACATTACAGCACCAGTACTAAGCGGTGTTACTCCATATGCCACAACATAATGCCACACATTACAGCACCAGTACTAAGTGGTGTTACTCCATAGGTCACCTTCCATACTGCGACACATTACAGCAGCAGTACTAAGCGTTGTTACTCCATAGGGCACCTTCCATACTGCGACACTTTACAGCACCAGTACGTAGCTGTGTTACGCCTCACTGCGGAGAGGTATGGCTTTTCTCTAGCTACAAATGAACCCTTTCAGTTTAGACTTGTTAGTATGGAGAGACACAGCACATATTCATTATTGAAGTTCGTATATCTGATGTCTGTGTTCCGTACCTTCACTATCTAACTCCGGAATATACTCACACTAGCACCAAGCAAAGATGTTTCCTTTTGCACTGTGTGAATCCACAGAGCATGCAAAATTAACCCCTTAAATGGCTTCTTCAGTGGAGCTGACCTTTGAACCTCAAAAAACTATCTAGAGACACAAAGAGGAGCACATTATTCTCTTTAAGGATATTTTGGGCCTATGCACTTAGTGCCTAAATGGCATTTTTGCCTTAAATCCCAAATGTAATTGCCTTGTGTGTGCATACTGTTTGTACTCACCTTATTTTTCATTGTGCGCTTTAAGCATTAAAACATTATTTCAGTCAAATATTGTGCCCACAGGAACAGGATGAGCGTTACGCAGAGATGGAACTAGTAAGTACTAAAAAAAATCAATCTGTTAGGCCATTTTTTTTTAAAGATGCGTCACAGTATGGCGATTATACATCCAATTACACTAATTATTTATATTTACTAATACAAGATAAACATTATAAATACACATAATTATGTTTAAATTGTATCAGATATTCAACATGATGCAATGCGTCAAACAACATTTCAAATAACAAACTAAGCGTCATATGCATGAAGTCCCACAACGACCTTCACACAACCACCTTCACACAACCACCTTCGCACAACCACCTTCGCACAACCACCTTCGCACAACCACCTTCGCACAACCACCTTCACACATACCAGGCACTTTTTATGAAGATTTGTACTATTTTTAGCACTTATATTTTGAAAGACAAACCCCCAAATATGATCTTAATATACAGACCCAATTATTTTTTTCAAGTAAGGCATTACACTGTATTAGCAAGGTGCTTGTTATTTGGGATCTGCATGATGGGACAGACTTTTTACTTCAGGTAGCAATTGGTTTTACAAGTTTGGCTATTTAAGACAAATGCCTTAAATCTGACACGTGATGTTTTCTTACGAAAGCCTAAGGATTTATTGAGCAGTATGGCTAAGTGCATTTTGTTTCTTACACCGACTGCAGGCCCTACGGTACGGATGTAGCAGACGTATTGCACCTGTTATCACACAGTAACGAGGGACACCGTGCAATTAGTTTGGAGAGTTAATGGTTCATTTGTTTGCATGACAAGTTAATACTCGCGCCAGTGGTAATGCGTTACCATGCAATAACTTCGGTTACATCGATATATACTGTATAATTTATTGCTATTTGACTAAGACAACAATGTTCTCAAGTTTCTGAGCTACTGTATGGATTTGCGTGTGTCTCCCTTTCTACATCCTAGGGAATAAAGGTAGAAATAAACACATGGGGGCTGATGTATTAAGGCAAAATGATGTCTTGACTTACCCATATCTCGAACTGGTCCCCTCCCCCAGTTACCAATAACCACACAACTTGTTTGGAGGATAAACCAGTCACAGCCAGCTTGCTATGTCATTACATACAGTAAACCAGAGCCTGAGGGATACCCTCTACTCATATCCACATTGCCACGAGCCACCAAAGCCACATGGCACATAATTACACACATATGGAAGGACACGATCACGCCGGCCATCCCAGTCAATGACACCGCATTCGCCATCAATTCCAAGTAAGAGATCAAACACACCGCACTTAAAGGAGCCAATATTGACTCGGTTCCCCTCCCCCACCCCCAGGCCACACTACTCCTGCCAGTAGCAAAGTCAGATAACAGACCTTAAACTTGCCTTGTGCACTCCACAATCAACACAGGCAATCAAGCAATGGGAGAGTAAGGTGTGTTCTGTAGTGGTCAGTGGATTTCACAATTTGGTAGTCTTGTATAATGTTCCACTCCCACGTATAATATCCCCCTTGGGTCAGAGAGGTGTTTGAACTTGGAGTGCCTCGATACACTATGGGATTCTAAGCCCAGTCTGATGTTACGGACATACATCAGTATCCTTGTCCTCAGGGGTCTGGTGGTAGGACCCACATGTTGCAAAAGACAAGGGCACAGAAGCACATTCAACATAATCAGATGTACAATTAATAAAGCGTGTGATATCACACCCACCGATGTCAGTGCCAATACGATAGAGGTGTCACAGAAACATCAGAGGCAGTAAGGGATGCTGAAACATTAGAGGCAGTAAGGGATGCTTAAACATTAGAGGCAGTAAGGGATGCTGAAACATTAGAGGCAGTAAGGTATCTGAGAACATTAGAGGGCGTAGGGATGCTAAAATTAGAGGCAAATTAAGTAGTAAGGGATGCTGAAACATTAGAGGCAGTAAGGGATGCTGAAACATCCAGCTACCGTCAGAGCCATCCAAGATCTTACAAAATCTGTTACCTATGCACATGATACACCGATGTCTGTCAGTGTTCTTAATCTTTTTCTTTTTAACCAGAAAAGTAAACTTTGATGTTGGACTATGTCAAGTTTTCTATTATTCTGAAGCTCTGATAGAGGATAATACAAGACTACCACCCTGTGAAATTCACTGACCATCACAGAAGCACACCTTATTCACCCATTGCTTGCTTACCTGCTACACTTGTAACCTTCTCACGGTCACTGGGACAGTAAGTCTTGCTATATCTGGAGAGCAGTTGACTGGGTGCATCGAACAGATGATCTGAACAGATGTTTTTAAAAGAGGCCAGCATGGATTAGCACCCCTGACTCGGCGTCAACTGCTACCCAAGCCAATGGCAGTTACCGCTGGATCAGGTGAGCTAACCTGTTCATACGCTCACTCCATCTGACCCATGCTGTTTAATCTCTCTCTTTCTGTAAAATACTAAACAACTGGTATATTTTCTCCCATTACAATGGGAAAAGAAGAATACTGTACTTTGCAATAAGCTAATCTACTTTTCTGTTCTTGTGCTGTAAAACATAGCAGCTGCTACAGTACAAATCATGAATGGAACCCACTACGAATATGCTCATTCATTAGCAGGATTGTTACTGCATGGAGTTAGCTTATTGAATAACTCCATGCAGTTTTGATGAGGGTATGTTTGAGGATTCATCTTGTTTATACCTCTCGTTAAGCACAAGCTAACGATGCACATATATAAAATAGCCAGACATATTAGTGAGAATCTATTATACTGTACCATATGTTAGGTTACAGAATAACCAGGTGCGGAATCTCAGCATATTCACTATATGACACAAAGAACAACTTTAGTCAAGTATGCTGAAATTAGAATGTGTACATAATGTTTTACAGTATATGAACACAAGTGTGGCGATGGATCTCAATGCTCGGTGAGACGTCAGGAAGAACTGCTATTTGTCAGGGAAAAGTGAAATGTTCTAAAGAAGCTTCATATGTCAAGATGAATGTAGGGATTCTCTAAAGGCAAGTACTGGATGAGATAAATACACTAAGCACTGCAGGTTTAAGTAATGATTCAATTACAAAAGGAGAAGCAAAGACATTTATTATAAGCCCAAGCATCCAGCTGAGCAAATACATGGGAGACTGCGAGAATATGCTTAAACCTTACAGTACAATTAGACTTTACAAGACAATGGTTTGTAATTTGTTACTAGCCAACCTACCACTAAGAGTATTAGTGCAACAGGGAAATGAATAATACATCTAGCCTGCTGAGAAGTCGTTGTGGTATTAAGTAATGTAACAGATTACATTAATACACTGTGAAAGGATTGATTTGCTGGGCATCCCAGTAAACTGATTGTTTTCTATTCACATTTCTTTTAAGCTACTGTAACGGTGTTGAAAACCCATGACAATAAATTCACTGTTTCTTTTGCCAGTTGCCCAATTAACCAGTAACTACAAATATGCGAATACTGTATGTGAAAGTGTGTTGCCAATTTGTTCCCCCACTTATTTTCCACACATTTCGCTACAGGCGTGAAATTTGGATTACTTGAAAATGAGCAAAATTATACATTTCCGTAGAGAAATGGCAATTTTGCCAAGATTTTTCTCTTTTTCAACACATTTTTAAGGCGTTGCAGACCCTGAAATAGGGCTTTTGCTGGAGATGATGACAAAACGGCGATTTCACAGCCTGGATTCAAAGGCAAGATGAATTACTTGTAATCCCCAACAAGATGACAACATTTTTGTGCGCCTGAAAAAGGCACATTTAGCCTGGTTCACGAATTTAGGTGAAAGTTTTGCTCATCCCTACCAGTAACTATATTTTTAAACCATTAATATTGTAATGATGAGATACAAATGCCACCTTGTTCTTAAGATCCACTGTTGTCAGCAAAAAGATTGTTTCCCAGAAATATGCACAGCAGTTTAGAAAAAAAAGCGAATCTATTTTTCAAAAGCAAGCAAGGAAAATAAGTTTGTCATGACGTACATTGCGTATTAGAATAAGAAATGTAGTACCCCACTTTTTAACACTGCCACTTAAAAATAAACGCTAATGTATAATGTATTTGGGCTCAGACAGATGTTACCATCTCTGAGTGTCATGCATACAATCCGGTCTGTTTAATGGTCACTGGTCAGGATGAAGGGACATGGTCAGGATGAAGGGACATGCAGCTTACCTTCTCCGCTAATGGTTTCCTCGCAGGAATACCAGATCCCAGCATGGAAATACCTTTCAATGAATTTATCATCTCCAGTTTCCCAAGTATATTGCACCACGTTGCTGTCGTTGGAGTCAGAGTTGTTAAACGTGATGCAGTAAGCCTGCTTTTCTCCTGCCTTCCCTGTGCAGAAAGGTTTCGGGACTTTCCTCGTTCCCTGGCACCAGTAACTGCTACTGAATGCGGTGATGGAGAAGAGGAGAGAGAGGAAATTCAGTGTCAGAGCCACTGTAGCTCTCCGCCGCCTGTCCATCCCTGTGTGCTGAGACACAAGCCTGGGATCCTTAATATATGAATGAGACCAGGGAAGCAGGGAAGCACCTGCTCCATTCCTCATAGCCAGGCTGTGCCCAATGAGAAGTCCCTGCATTGATTTCTGCTCAGCGCCAATGAGGTCCCTCACTTTGTAAATGCCGTGATGTATGACAGACAGATGGAGTAGCAATTGGAAGGACGTGTCTGCTAAATAGTGTCAAGCTGGGAAAAGGCTCAAATACCAAAGGAAAAAGAACATTTTAAATATGTGCAGAAACATCGAAATAATACAGCACACTGGAATTATTGTCAAAATTATATATATATAAGATGTACGTATGTATATAAATATGCAGACACATACGATGTATGTGTATATATCTATCTATCACCGTATATGATGTATGTATATGATGTATGTATATAAATATGCAGACACATACGGTGTGTGTGTATATATCTAAATATATAGATAGATAGATATATACACACACACACACCGTATATGATGTATGTATATAAATGCGCAGACACATACGGTGTGTGTATATATATATACACACACATACACCACACTGTATATAATGTATGTATATAAATGCGCAGACAAAAACGGTGTGTGTGTGTGTGTGTACTGTATATATATATACACGCGTCAGGGACTCTGATAGCGCGATTACGTCATCACGACGCTGCGCACACGCACAAGGCCGCATCCAGCGTGGGATACATACGGCGGCCATTCGAAGTGGAGAGGCGATTGTCTGGACTCCGGTGGACTAATTTTAGTCGGCAAACAACACCCTTGGTATCCGGTGAGCTGCGACCTCTTCACGCAGCCCTGAGGGAGCCAACAAGTGCGGACGTTTGCAGCACAGATACCGGATGGTGGTGATATTATCACAAATTGCCTAATTATCATTTTTATCTTGTGAGTGTGTTTCTTTCCCCCCCCCCCCTCCCCTCCCCCTTTTTTATTTTATATACAGTTTTTTTTTTTGTGGCGTGCGCGCTCTCTCTCTTTTTTTGTTTTTATATATATATATACATAGAAAAAAACAGTTGGCTCACAGAAACTCAGGCAAAGTACAGATGCTTGTCTCATATGAATAATGAAGAGATAATTTCCAGAGTGTGCCTATAGAAGTCGGTCACGACGAAACGCGTTGAATCCATTTTCGAGTTCGAGAGGTCTACAATCTACATCAGCTCCAATCAGAGATAGACCGTGTCTCTGATATGCTTTACTATCACGGATAAAGTGGGGGTTGAATTCACCTACAAGTTCCTCACACTATATCAGTCTAGAAATCGGCTCCGTTGTGAACACTCAGCCCTCCCTTAACTTTGGATATCTACTCTTAATGTGATAATCATTGCTGTTTAAAGCAAATTGGTGTTGGATCCAAAATAACTTTGACATTTATGCGAACGTTGGGTTATGAATATTATTCCTAGCACTGGTAATCAAAATGAGCAATATGCATGTACCATATTAATCAGCCATTACTGCAGCTAAGTGTTATGTGGCAATTACAGAATTGCACATGGTACATAGAAACATACAGAGGCATGCTCTCACTGAGGGATTAATAGATATTCTGGAGATTTATTTGCATTATAAAAGGAGCTGTGCTGTCTTTATCTGGGAAGAAGGTCAGGGCATGAATTTTAACAATGGAACATCTGGCCCATAAACGCTCCGACAGAAAAGGAGATGGAAATCTATAGAAAGTATAGATGGTGCTGCTTGATAATAGTAACAATTATTATTGGCATCATCATATTATTATTATTATTATTAATAATGATAATACTACTACTCAAAATAATGCAATGTATAATAATAAAGATCTTTTATTTATTGTGGTTATTTATGTATTTATGGTATAAAACCAATGCCTGCAGAATCAGACATGATTAGAGATGGTAAAATGTATATATAGTATTAGGATAAGGCAGGCTTCTTCATGATTTTATGGACTGATGGTTTTGCTTAAAGGGGCATTTCCCCTGACTCCATTTTTGTGCCCCTCTTTTATTTTTCTTTACATGTATGCGTAGCAGGGGCTCTCTGGAGCTTAGTCCCCTGGTGTCTGGGATACTTATCACGGTAATATTCCCTGCTGGGGAAACAAACTGGAGGTTTAAATCTCCCACGTCATTTGAGCCAATAGGAAGCCTTGATGTCACTCGTTGTGGCTTTCTATTGGCCAGAGTCATGCGGGGGAATTAGACCTCCAAAAGGTACCGGAGGTAGCTTTTCCAGTATGTATTTTGTGCCATTTGCAATGCTTAGTAACTAGGCCCCAGTAACATTACTACCAGATCTGGGACACAGCTCCCACTGCTATTCCACAGGCACCCAAGGGACCCGTAATAGTGCAAAACTGATCATTGCTGTTAGCATTTCTTTATAGTATTTACTGTTACATTAGCCTTTCCCCCTGTAACGTTCAGCCAGTCACAGAAGCACTTACTCATGTTTCTGCATAGAGCAGGGATGCGTTACTCCAGTCCTCATGGGCCACCAACAGGTCAGGCATTAGGGATACCCCTGCTTCAGCACAGGTAGCTCAATCAGTGGCTCAGTCAATATGACTGCATCACCTGTGCTGAGGCAGGGATACCCCTAATACCTGACCTGTTGGCGGCCCTTTAGGACTGGAGTTGCGCACTCCTAGTTTACATGAAGGTATTGTGCCTGTATTTATCTCCTACTATAAATGTGATTGAATTAGTAAAATCCTCACATTGGTAAAAAGCTTTTCTGGGATTGAGCCCAAGTGACAGGTTCTGTAAGTAAGAAGAACCATGCGTGGAGAAAGGCCCTGCTCTTCTCCTAACTCAAACACGACTAATAGCTGCCTCACGGCTCCTATATTTCAGGAGAAAAATAAAAGGGGAGAGCAAAAAAAAGAGTGTATGGAATGTTTTATTAGAAAAAATATTTGCAATTCTATAAACGCGCTGCAAACCTAAAGAGGAATTTGATGGAGATTCCACGATGAAAAAGGAAATGTGGTCAATTTTGAGGTATATTTCAGAAGACTGAACCTCCTGTGCTGAAGCAGGAATATCCCTAATACCTGGCCTGTTGGCAGGGTTGCCGCCTTCTACTGAAAGCCAACCCGGAGAAAAAAAAATCCCTGACTTGATGGCGTGGTGCGGCGGCGTCTCCCGGCATCCTGCTGCAATTCTCCCTCCAACTGCAGTGAACATGGCTGCCTGGCGTCAAATCATGCCGCGTTGCCATGGCAACCAGATGCTACGTGACGTCATGACGCTACGCGGCACCACATAGCGTTATGACGTAACGTAGCGCCTGGTTGCCATGGCAACGTGGTGTCATTTCACACCGTGCAGTCATGTTCACTGCAGTTGGAGGGGGTATTGCAGGAAAAAGCCAGAGTCGCCGCCACCACACTGCACCCCGCCGCCATTTATAAATGAATGAATACGTTTTATTTGGTTCTTTTTGGGGTAATCAGCATGATAGGATTTAGAACAAAAAAAGAAATGTGACAATTACAAAGAAAGGATGCCGTGCTTACACAGGGAAAGTATATATAATGAGCAAAAATATATATATTTCAAGTTGCTGTGGGCTGGACAAAATCTTGTGGGGGGCCTGATGTGGCCCCCGGGCCGACGTTTGGAGACCCCTGGTCTAGAAGGATGTGCCTGGAACCTGCAGGACCCTGAGGCTGAGGGCCTGCAAGCTGCTGGACGGAGCGGAGGCACAAGGAATCCGCATTCCGGCAGAGGGAACTACCTGCAGACCCCGGGAGGGATTCACCAGCAACTGTCAGTTACGGACTTTAATATTATTCCCTGGGATTGTATTGTATGTTTGGGGGTCTGCTGGTTTAGCTGGCCAGCCAGCCAGGTAGCTAGAGCCTGTGCGGTGTAATGGTCTCCCAAGAGTAGCTTTTGAGTTTATGGTTTTATAACCTGATTTGGCCCTGTAAATTAACCTTGTTCAACAAACCCTAAAGTTTCCTCACTTTAATACGGGATAAAAGACCTCGCAGTGTGACCAAGACATCACAATTGAGTGTGTGTGTGTGTATGCGGGCCTCTCCCGTTCAGCCTTGGTTATTACTATATAAGGTTTAGCTACGTTATCTTCCAACACATATAGACTACTAGCGAGCATTGGGTGCATGCTATTGGGATCTTCCTGTCATCTCCCCACTGCTTGTGGGCACCTTCTGCCTTCAGGGTCTCTTTTTCTGCACAGTGTTGCTCTTCCCTAGTGCACCTACTCGCTCCGCATTGTTTATTCTAGGGTGAGCCGGTATCCCCCTTGTTCTTTAAAGAAAATCCTTGTTTCATAAACACTCCCCTCTTCAGGGGTCCCAAAAATGTCATTTGTAATTCATTTCCAGAGAAACAAGAGAAGCAAAATGTTTGCTTTTGTCATTATTAGACAAAGAAGGGAGGGGGCCGTGCTGGTCTTTTCTTCCATGTGGTAACACAGGAGGAAGAGGCAGTAGGGGGGATGAAACCTTTTTATTGGACCGACAAGTAGTTATGTTAAAGCTTTCAAACCGCTCAGGCACCTTCATCAGGCTAAATTAGGCCCCTTGGCAGGGGGGGGGATGTGAAGTTAGGCCACTTGGTAGGGGGGGGATGTGAGGTTAGGTCAAGACACGGAGCCCAGCCTGCATGGACCCAGCACCCTGACAAGGTCTGAGACTGACCCAGCACCGTGACCAGGTCTGAGAGACAGAGCCCAGCCTGCACTGACCCAGCACCCTGACCAGGTCCGAGAGACTGAGCCCAGCCTGCACTGACCCAGCACCCCAGACCAGGTCTGAGAGAATGTAGCCAGTGCACTGACCCAGACCCTGACAGATCTGAGAGGACTGAGCCCAGCCTGCACCCAGCCAAGAACCCTGACCGGGTCTGAGAGAACTTAGCCAGCCTGCACCCAGCACCTGAGCACGTCTGAGAGACTGAGCCCAGCACGCCACGACTCAGCAACCATTGACCAAGTCTGAGAGCAAAAGCCCAGCCTGAGCCCCAGCAACCTGATCACGTCTGAGAGACTAAGCCCAGCCCTGCACCCAGCACTCTGACCAGGTCTGAGAGACGGAGCCAGCCTGCCACTGACCCAGAGCACCCTGACAAGGTCGAGAGACGAGCCCAGCCATGCATGGACCCAGCACCCTGACAAGGTGAGAGGACGGAGCCCAGCCTGCACCAGCACCCGACCAGGTCAGAGAGACAGAGCCCAGCTGTGTGGACCCAGCCCTGACAAGGTATGAGCACTGAGCACCAGCCTGCATGGACCAGCACCCTGACAAAGGCTGAGAGACGGAGCCCAGCCTGGTGGGACCTAGCCCCGACAAGGTATGAGAACTGAGCCCAGCCTGCGTGGACCTAGCACCCTGACAAGATATGAGACTGAGCCCGCCTGCGTGGGACCTAGCACCCTGACAAGGTCTGAGAGACGGAGCCTAGCCTGCGTGGAACAAGCACCCTGACAAGGGATGAGACTGAGCCCAGCCTGCATGGACCCGCACCCTGACAAGGCTGAGAGACGGAGCCCAGCTGTGTGGACCTAGCACCTGACAAGGTATGAGACTGAGCACCCAGCCTGCGGTGGACCTAGCACCTGACAAGGTTGAGAGACGGAGCCAGCCTGCGGTGGACCTAGCACCCTGACAAGGTGATGAGACTGAGCCCAGCCTGCGTGGAACTCCTAGCCACCCTGGACAAAAGGTTATGAGACTGAGCCCAGACCGCGTGGTGACCTTTAGCACCCTGACAATGGTCTGAGAGACGGAGCCCAGCCTGCGTGGACCTAGCACCCTGACAAGGTATGAGACTGAGCCCAGCCTGCGGGACACATAGCACCCTGACAAAGGTATGAGAGACTGAGCCAGCCTGCGGGGACCAAGCACCCTGACAAGGTATGAGAGACTGAGCCCAGCCTGCGTGGACTAAGCACCCTGACAAGGTATGAGAGACGGAGCCCAGCCATATATATAGTAACTGATTGTAAAACTCTTACGAGCGGGACAGGAGGGTTACAATAGTATGTTTATATCTTCTTTTTTTTGGTATTCATACAATGACCATGTCTACTGTAGTAAGATTTGTTGTATATTATTGCCTTAGTGGACTTATCTGATAATATATATGCTGTATGATCAAGTCTTAATGTGACATTGTATGTCATTTAATATACTAAATCCTTTTTTGAGCGGAGATATGGTTGCTGGTTTTAATTTACTTTATAGTGACTAGACTACTCCCTTTTTTTATTGAGAGACTACCATTAAGACTATTAACAAATCATCCTAATATTAATCCATTTCAAATGCTTTCCCTCTACCATCCTGAAATCCCTACAGAATAAAAACTAGAGCCAGTAGATTATAGCATAGGAAATGTCATTTCATTTATATTCGGGTGTGGTAGGTAATCAATGTGTAAGTAAAACCAAGATTTTAGAATAATAAATGCAAATTAGAATGTATTTTCTGAATGGAAAGAAGCTGGACAGTTGGATTTGATGATGAATGGTAACTGTTTTCTGATACTCAGCACGTATAAATGTTTCCAAAATGAGGGTCAGTGGATCAGTATACTGGAATATGGTCTTCTATTCTTGCCATGTGTACGCTCCCTTTGGAGATATGTAACAAGGGCTTAGGGGCCATAATTACTAAGACTGTTGTATAAAAGGAAACCTTCAATGGCTGGTATAGCACTGCTTAGTAATTATGGCCCATATATTCATTTTCCCAGGCAGCGGTGGTAAAACTGCTGCGGCATTATATTTTAATATTACAAAGAAAGAATGCGGGCCATGTATTTGTTATAAATGAATTAATAAAAGAGTTGCAACTCCAGGTACCACAAATGTCACCACTTAATGCCAGACTATCACTGAAAAGACGACCAACAGGCACTGCCAGACGGGAAAAAAGAGGACAATATTTGAGACATCAGTCTCGTTCTGGGGTAGCCAACTCACAGTCCAAAAGGGCCACCAATAGGTCAAGGTTTAAGGATCTCTGCTTCAGCACAGGTAGCTCAATCAGTGGCTGTCATTGACTGACAAACCTGTGCTGAAGCAGAGATATCCAGAAAACTGACCTGTTGGTGCCCTGAGGACTGGAGTTGGCCTCCTCTGATCTAGTTAGTCCAATTGATTAACTCCACAATTTATTTTGGCATTATTGACAGGAATCTGGATTGCCCACTAGAGATGGGGATAAACCTTACGCCGAAGTTCAAACCGCTGCGCAGATGTTCAGAAAAAAGTCACCTTGTCATGATAATCAGGATGGTATTATGTCTTTTCATCCATCTGGTGGTTTTAAGGGGTTAATAGCTACAGTTTGAGTTAAAAATACAATATATACTGTTATTTGGGTTTATGACAGACCAGGCTTGTCACGAGTCGGTGCTGGGTTTAAACAGAACTTAATTGGTTGGTCATCTTGTATAGCTCAATTAAATGGACAGATGGGGGCATGTGCTGATAGTGTCCAGATAAGGGAGAGGTGGGAATAAAATATGGCCCCTGTCTAAAACACGGTTCCTTTTAACAACTAAGTTTCAAAGAACACTATTCTGCAGGGGTTTTATGGATGGCCAGGGGAGTGACTACATAAGGTAATCTAACCAAGAGTGACTTTATAAAAAATTAGAATTTCCTGTGATGTCATTCCTCTGCATAATAAAAGAACAAATCTTAAACCGTGTCACAGAAGGGCATGTTCTGACAATCAACACTGTATGTTTAAGAGATAAGGGATGATATTAATTTTCAATTAAATTTATGATTAGAGGGTCCTATTTAGTCTTGCGTGTCCGCATTGAGTGCCTGAATGTATTGATGTGATCACGGTGTAAGGTTAGTAAGGAAAGTTATGAGTGCATTTAGATATTGAGACAAGATTCAAACGTCGTTTTTTTTTTTTTCCTCGGCCGTAAAAACCGTCAACTCACAGCTGATTTACGACATGGGGGTGGGGTTTGTGTTACACAGGAAGAAAGAATATTTAAGTCTGAAGCAAGAGTTATGAAGATCAGATCTCACCAGACATTTTAAAAAAAAAAAGTAATTTTAAAGCACGAGTATATTAAGGACTGAGTATATTAAGTAATTTTGTGATTCTGGGTAATTAACATGCAAATGAGCCATCACAGTGAGTATTTTTTGTTACAAGTAATGCAAAGTTATGCATTATAGGCCCACATTCTGACTTATATTACTGAAGTAAAAGTAGAATGAAAATTGTCGCATGAGAGCAGAGAGACCACAAATAAGGAGTGGGCATCAGTGGGAAACGGTAGGGCAGACAAACATTTCAGAGAGCCTCCCGGAGAGACACAGTGTGAGGAAAGACCTGCACCCCCACCCCCCGGAAGGGACGCCATGGAGAGTCGCCAGGGGAGATGCCTGAGGGGTGATTCCAGGTGACTAATACTGCAGCTTGCGAGCTCAAGCTTATATCTTTTATGCTATTTGTGAGGGCACCGAGTTTTACATTTCACATTAGAAAGCATTCTACAGGATTACGCTATGCCTCTGGCTACTTCTACTTAAGAGCCTGTGAGGTACCACCAAGGAATGAAGTGGCCTGAAATCGATGTCTAGTGGAGGGCTATTATATATCGCCACACAGATGGTGTACTAGTGGGTTTAAGATGTGTTGCAATCTCTCGTTTATATCCTATGTGGGAGGAGATGGGGCATATTTTTGGTCAAGATTTCTACAATTTCGTTTGGGCAACAGAAAATCTCCCCACAAAAAATCAAAAATAAAGTTATAAAAATATAAAACAGTTCAAGTTGTGGCTGCTCATTTTATTTACAAATCTTCATTTGTAGCGAGAGATTTCAATGGGCTTTATTTCAGTGCACCAACTGTTACCATAGCAACCTCCATTGTCTAATGGATTTGAATGGCAGTGGCCATTTTAACCCCATTGAGGCAAAATTTCAAACTGATATAACCAGAATTGAGCAAAGATTAAATAAGGGCGAGCTTGCGAAAAAGAAACATCAAAGGGACTTGGCAATGCGCTAAAATGAGGGGGATATTTAATTTATATTGAGTAGCGGATTGCGTCAACTTCATGGTGCCAGAAGTGTGGGCCAGCCTGTGCCACAGACCTTTGGTTTCCAGATCATGTGATCACTGAGTAGTGGCATCATGACTATGATCTGCTTGACGTCGTGCATTTGATCACCATCTCAGCTCACGGACAGTGACTCCCTCTATAAATAAGGAAAACATCAATGATATTGGGGCAACATTATAAGGCCAGGGTGCCTCTTACGATGAAGTTGGTCCCTACAATGGGGTACTGAAAGGTTAAAAACAGCCCCCCAAAAAACAACATGGGTATTGGATTCACCGACTTTGAATGAGAAAGAATATTACCACTGTATGTTCCTTTCAGTTTGAAATAGTCCAGGACTGTATATATAAGTGCAGCAGCAAATAATGATAGATCTGTGACAGATGCTATATGTTACAACAGTCTTTAATCAATGCAAAAATCCTCAGTAACACATTGGTTCATCCTCCAGATCAATCACAGGAACAGAGAATGGTTTGAACCAGACAAAGAGCAGTAGTAATATATATATCTCTATATATATTTTTTTTTTTCATTCAAATGTTCTAGTAAAAGGGATTAGAGAAAATCATGGTTGTGTAGCAGAGGGGACGCAAAGAGGGAGCGCGTGAGTATTAACAGCTCAGGGAAACAGGAGCAAGGGGGCAGCCGTGAGTAGTTAACAGCTCAGGGAAACAGGGAGCAGGAGCAGCGTGAGTATTAACAAGCTCAGGGAAACAAAGGAGCAGAGGGGGGGCAGGGTGGAGTATTAACAGCTCAGGGAAACAGGAGCAGAGGGAGCAGCGTGAGTATTAACAGCTCAGGGAAACAGGAGCAGAGGAGCAGCGTGAGTATTAACAACAGCTCAGGGAAACAGGAGCAGAGGTGAGCAGCGTGAGTGTTAACAGATCTGGAAACAGAGCAGAAGGGGGCAGCGTGAGTGTTAACAGCTCAGGGCAAACAGGAGAAGAGGGAGCAGCGTTGAGTGTTAACCAGATCAGGGAACGGAGCAGAGGCAGAGGGGGCAGCGTGAGTATTAACAGCTCAGGGAAACAGGAGCAGAGGGGGCAGCGTGAGTATTAACAGCTCAGGGAAACAGGAGCAGAGGGAGCAGCAAGTGAGTATTAACAGCTCAGGGAAACAGGAGCAGAGGGAGCAGCGTGAGTATTAACAGCTCAGGGAAACAGGAGCAGAGGGAGCAGCGTGAGTGTTAACAGCTCAGGGAAACAGGAGCAGAGGGAGCAGCGTGAGTGTTAACAGCTCAGGGAAACAGGAGCAGGGGACGCACGTGAGTGTTACAGTCTCAGGGAAACAGGGAGCAAGAGGGAAGCAGGTGAGTGGTAAAAGTAAGGGAAACAGGAGCAGAGGGGCAGCAGTGAGTATTAACAGTCAGGGAAACAGGAGCAGAGGAGCAGCAGTGAGTATTAACAGCTCAGGGAAACAGGCAGGTCAGAGGGGAAGTGGCAGGTGAGTATACAGCTCAGGGAAACAGGAGCAGAGGGAGCAGCGTGAGTATTAACAGCTCAGGGAAACAGGAGCAGAGGGGGCAGCGGGAGCAGCAGAGGACAGTGAACTTTATGAACAAGCTGTGTGCGTGTGAAACTGAAGGAACAAAGCAGCAGGAGCCAAAGCAGATCATTAAAACACGATCAGCAATAGCAGCATGAATAGATACCAATTAGTAAAGCTCTTCATGCCAACAAAAAAATGAGCGCACAGATCCGGGAAAAGCTGTTAGAGAAAATCAAATGTCTTCTCTGACACATATGTTTTTACTGTGAAGAATAGCTGTGTTTCAGCCCGTCTTGTCGGTGTTATAATAACAGGTCTGCTAACACTGCGCACGCAGTCAGGCTGCACAGGAATACACAGGCTTGTATGTCTGCCTGTACTTTTGCATGATAATCTTATGTTATCATGGACTTTAATAGATATTTTAGCATAATGAAACTCTTATGGGTTAAATTGGGAGTGGCCAACTTCAGTCCTGAAGGGCCACCAACAGGCCAAGTATGAGGGATATCCCTGCTTCAGCACAGGTGGCTCAGTCAACGACTGCACCACTTGTGCTGAAGAAAGGATATCCTGACAACCTGAGCTGTCGGTGGCCTTTGAGGTCTGGAGATGCCCCCCTGGGTTAAATGATCAAATATAAAGGCGTATATACACATGCAACGAAAGATCTTCATTTAACATCAGTCGATGCTTTTGTTCGTAATATTCAATATTTCCTGTTGCATCTGGAACATTGAAAGTAGCGGCAGAGACAGAAAGTGATGTCATAGCCACTTAGGGGCCTATGCAGAATGTCTGATAAGTCAGTTATCTGCAGCGCTTCGTCATAAAAGCCTACTGCTATTCTGTAAGCTCCGATATTTTTGGCGATACTAGAAATTATCGACAAAAATGTTTTCCGGGAAAAAAAAATCGCCAAACGCGCGACAATAAGTCACTTATCAGCAGTGTCTCAAACTCGCTCAATTCTAGTAGCCTGATCAGCTTATAGAGTCTGATCGCCGCTCTAGAATTTACGTTTTTCGACGCCGGAAAGCGTTATCCAATGCTCCCCGCCACTGATTAACAAATAAATAATGGTTTTATGTGGGGGCACAGGGAGTGGGTTGTGTATTGGTGGTTATTACATATTTTAATTTAAATGTTATTACTAGTGAATTGTAGCAGGGGGTCTCCGGAGCAGAACCTTGCTGATTTGAGGTCCGGGGACCCCCTGCTTCCCAAGATACAGGCCCTGTTATAGGGTGCCGGTATCCACTATGCATGTAAATGTCCCGTGTCACGTGACCGGGACATTTCATAGGAGATACCGACACCCCATAACGGGGCCTGTGTCTCGGGAAGCAAGGAGTCCACGGACCTGAAATCAATGCAGTTCTGCTCCGGAGACCCTCTGCTCATCTACACTAGTAATAACATTTCAATTAAAATCCTTTTTTTTCGGGCGAGATTTGCGCAGAGGGGCGTCTCTCTCTCTCTGCAGCAGAATCAACTCGCCGGGTGAGCCCTTTTCGGAGGGCAGATCCTCTCGGCGCTGGCTACTCGCCATTTATGCAAATGTTGCTATCACAGGTATTCTGGGCTTTCTGCATACCGTGGTAGCAACGCTGTCAAAAAATGGCGATTCAAATTTGCTGGCGATTTTGCTTTATAACTGCTTATAGCATAGACCCCTTAGTCTGTAGCGCGGGTACACCCCCACATATCTTCCGGACCGGTCTGACTGCCCCTTTAACTCTCTTATTAATTACTCAACATGTGCATAGAGTGCAAGGTCACGCCTTCTTTTTAGTTTGCGTGGACACTTAATAGACAGGTATCACTCTACGAAAAGATTCGAAAATAAACTCTCTCTCACCATTCATTAGCAATCTTGGAACTTGTGTATGTGTCACCTATGTACATGCAAAACAGATATAGGGGATATTTATATCCCACGTCAGAGTGTATAGAATTACTCTATAACCTTATCTGTGGTATGTTTTGCATGTAAATACTATACATTACTCAATAGATATTGAGATACATAGAAATAGTAAATTTAGCCTCTATGCGCCCCCAGTATTTCTATAGTAAAACACAAAATCAGATTCAGTTTGTACATGTGATAAATCAAACTAGCAGCAGTCTATTCTATGGATTAGGGTTCCTGTACGTGTGCAGCAGACTATTCTATGGATTAGGGTTCCTGTGCGTGTGCAGCAGACTATTCTATGGATTAGGGATCCTGTACGTGTGCAGCAGACTATTCTATGGATTAGGGTTCCTGTACGTGTGCAGCAGACTATTCTATGGATTAGGGTTCCTGTACGTGTGCCGCAGACTATTCTATGGATTAGGGTCCTGTACGTGTGCAGCAGTCTATTCTATGGATTAGGGTCCTGTACGTGTGCAACAGACTATTCTATGGATTAGGGTCCTGTACGTGTGCAGCAGACTATTCTATGGATTAGGGTTCCTGTACGTGTGCTATTTATGCATGTTTGCAGAGTTCTGCTGCCTGAAGACACTATTTACAGCAATTTATCCGCCTTTAATGAACTTAGCCTAGCATGATTCCAACCTCCTTACCCTGGGGTTTTCTGCATTGTTTAACAAATTGATTGTTAACAAGCGATACAGAGGATGCAAAAGGGACTTAAATAACCTGAAGCAGTTCAGAATTGGCAGTGTGATAGTGACAGATGTTCCAATACAATAAACCAAGATTACTGGGCATGAAGAGAGGTTATTGCTCCAATTCGTCAAGAATATTCCTTTTTTACGCAATTTACATTGTGTCAGGTAAAGTTAGGAGTTGAGTACTCGAGAAATAAACATTTGCACGCACGTCCCTAAAGCAGCTCACCTGGGGAAATAACTGAACAGGGCAAGTGAGGAGTTAGTTCGGAAATGTTCAGATTGTACTAAGGATTCCTTAAGGGAATATTTGGAAAGTGTCAGCTGTCTGAATTAGAAGGAACATGAAACAAAGTTCAACTAGCTAAAAAATAAAATAAATACAGTAAGTTTGACCTTTGCTCTAAGCTGTCAAAGCAGCCTATGGTTTATTTCGCAATAGGAAACCCTGTATATTTCGGAATAGCAATGAGAAGTCTGATTCCAAGAGGGATAATACATGATGCGGGGGGAAAAAGAAGTCATGGGAAGGAACAGAACATTATGTGCATTATATTCTGCTTTTATGTACAATATACAAACTTGCCAAAAGAGAGAGAAGTCACATTTATTAGGGTACCATTGACTATTTACCTCTAAAACACGTGTTGATAGAGATACCGGTGAACACACCTGAAATACTTGGGAATAATTAGCATATTTAAATGAGCTTATTTACATATTTAAATTGTGTGGAGTGTGTGCAGCGTGTGCATATTTGGTATACTGTATATCACTGGATTTACCTGCACTGGGAGTAGACGGAGTTAGGAGGTAGTGGCTTGTCTTTCGTTATCTGCATAGCATGGTGAATACAACCTTCTCAGTGCTCGGATAAGGTTAATTAGTTGACTGAATAAACAATTAAAAAGAATTGTAATCTATAACGTAAAATGCATAAATATTTGAGATGTGTGTTTATGCTTGGGAAACATTAGCAAAGTTAGCAGCCATTGCAATGAATGGCCGTTATTGATTGACAATGTGCTGTACTCCTTTTCATAATGTGTTTTATGGTTTTTGCTCCTATTGTATTATAATGCTATAACCCCTACAAGTGGATCCCCATCCACCGTATTCAGTATCCCCTCAGAAAGTAATGCAAATGAGGATTCCTGACGAAGCTTGTCTCGACGAGCGAAACGCGTAGAATCCAGGAGAAAAGGAGATACACCCGGTCAGAGGAAGAAGGAACTCCACGGAGAGTGGTTGCTGTTTCCAGGCGGCCGCAATAGGAAGGAGCTCCAGCCAACTGCTGACGAGTTCCTCTGATCCTTGGGAGGGGTGGTGAGATCGTCGTCGATCTGCATTTGTACAACACTTTTTATATGCCCTTAAAGATTGCACTAATGGTAAGTGCGCATCCTGGAGGGATTATTTTAAACTCTAATATATATATATAAATCAGTTCAGATATTCTGCGCTATGGTGTCTCCCTCTTTTCCATTATAAAGAACACAGCGTTCAACCCCAGACGTCACCTCTATCCGTGATGGAACCCATCTACACACCAGAGTTTAGAGTGTGATATGCTCTTTTTACTCACATCTAAATATAGCATAGGTTGAACTTGATGGACGGAAGTCTTTTTTCAACCTCATCTACTATGTAATTATGTAATTATGTAACTATGTAACTATGTAACTATGTAACTATGTAACTAAGTAACTAAGTAACTATGTAACTATGTAATCTATGTGAGTATAATGATTGAAGATTAGTGGATCTGATTATTATATTCCATCACTAGCACTATTACTCTATGTATATTTCTCATTCTGTTTTTTATATAGCATCCATCGCACTCCCCCATCCTGTTCTACTGCTATCCCTTGAGAAAGTGGCAGCTCCAGAACAGGACAGGAAAGTAAAATTATACAGAACAGGCCAGGGTCTCAGCAGGGGCACGCAGTAAAAGACACCATAAGTTTGTGGCTAACAAGTTGGGCCCGGTTTACAATATGAACTCGGAACAGTAACAAGTAAATGCACCTCCCATGAGTGTTCAGAGAGAGCACTTAGGTAAGAGATGTATCAGAAATGATAGCAGTATGGATGAAATAAAGTATAACCATGTCAATCTAAAACGTAACTGTGACAGCAGCGTTCCCAAGCATGGGAACATAAATAAAGATGAAAGTTGTTCTATAGTATAGCCTGGGTCCCACTGGTCCCCTGTTTGTCCCCTTACCTTTCCATAAGCAGCGGAGGCTGGGGAGTGTACGGGGGGAATGTGTAGTAGCAAGCGCAAGCAGCGGCCATTAAGAGTACAGCACGGCAGGGGAACTACAAGTTCCATCAGCCTCAGGGGCTGCAGACCAGATGTTTCCAGGCAACCAATAGGGCTGAGAGATGCATGGCAGTTCAAATTCTGACAGTTGGGGTTCTGACAGTTATAGGGACTGACAGTTGGAGCCAGGACAGAGAATGGGAAGGTAGGGTCTGGGTGTCAGTGGCATCCAGACTAGGCCATATTAACCCTTTAGATCCAAGATAGGCCCCCCTCACTTAATCAGATTGTGGCTGCTACAGGGAAACCCCTAGCTAGAGACATTTCCCCTGTAGCTGTATACCGTTAGTGTATAGTGCCATTTGAAGACGCCGCACAGCGATTTGTGGACTGTGGTCTGGGGCAGGACCACCACCGCACTATCATAGACTATCAAAGGAGAGACCCTCCTACCAGAGTTCACCCCATGTTGAGGCAGAGGCTTTGCTGACATCGACGTCGCTGGATCAGCAGATCCCTTTTACTCTTCGGCTGGAGCACCTGGGCAGGTACCTCACAACGTGCACCAACTATAACACTTTCAGTTACTGTGGGCAGCTCTGCCTCACACATTGGGTGGGTTGGCTCTTGTAGACACCAGGGAGGTTGTGTGCCATGGGGCCCCTCAGTACTTTGGGAAAATCCCATCAGGGATGGACACTACGGTTGGGGGGCACAGTGGGGCTACGGCCGTGTGAGACCTATATTGTATGTGGGTTAATGATATATCTAGTTGTACCTGTTTTCCGTAAACTGTTACTAAATACAAGTGTGTGATCTTATTGCATTGGGTCCTGTGAAGGGGTTATCCAGTGCTGTCAGGATCCCTCACAGGTGGAGGCGCTGTCACCTGATGGATCAGGTATACCCCGGGCTCCCAGCAGCGGAGGTTCAGGCCTCCTACGAGCCACGGGTAAAGCACCACACACTCAGTAGCCGCCACATTTCCCATAGGGTGGAGGAAACAGCGCTACAATAAGAACTCCTGGTGCCAATCTCTTCCATTGCCCAGTGATATCTGGGGGTATAATGCAAAGCATTGCTGTGACAGGGTAAATAAAAGCCACCAGCTATATGCCTGGAAAACCTATGTCTAGTCTGCAGTGCAGCACTGACTAGGTTAACTTCAGCTGGGAACCTCAGGACAATTAGTTGGAACCCAGCTGCCTAATCAAGGTGTGTTAAAACCACAGGCTGTAGACACATGGAGGCTGGCTGTTGAGGAGAGAGGAGTAAGCTGCTGAAGAGATTACTGATACAAGGTCTGTTAGCAAAGTAGATGAATTCTGAACTGTCGGTCCCCTGCCTAGAAAAAGGGTAGCTACCTTATTTATAGACTGTCTGCTAAAGAGAAACTGTTTTGTTTGGTTTGCTGAAGAAAAAGCCATTTTCTTTTGTTTGCTGATGAAAAGCCATTTTCATCGGGACTGGCCTTTCTTTTCGGACCTAATGGCCCCAGTCTTTCACGAGGAGCCTTCTTCTAGGGCTCAGGAGAACCCTGGCAAATGGTTCCCCTTCTCGGCAGACCTTTTTCCCAGTAGATACCGGGTTCAAAAGACTCGGTAGCAAAGACGCTCGGACAAACAGGACTGGTTGCAGAAATCTGGGTCTCAAGGTGACCATTCTAGTAGTCAGAGGTCACAAGTGATGGCTGGGGATGGCCAAAGGGAGGGGGATATGGGCCCTGGAGATTTACCAGACCTGTACCTCCCTGACTTTCGCCAGAAGCAAAGGGAAGACCCAGTCCTTGCTAGACAGTATCACAAGGTGGTGAAAATTGATGAACAGATTTTAGATGCACAGGGGGTGATAGTATTCCCCCATTTTGAGCTATCAAAGGATATCCTATATAGGGTGAATAGGCAGACACATACAGGGGAGGTCACCAGACAGATATTGGTTCCCAAGGCGTTTGTTAAATCTGTGTTCACTCTAGCCCATACTGTCCCTTGGGGTGGTCACCTGGGCAGGGATAAAACATTGGACCGTATTTCATCCCGATTCTATTGGCCAGGGATGCATAGTGATATTGCTAAGCTATGTGTGAGTGCCAGCTAACTAGTCCAAAAGGACAAAACCCAGCCCCTTTGGTTCCTCTACCCTTGGTGTCAGTTCCCTTTGAGAGGATTGGGGTAGACTTGGTAGGACCTCTAGAAACTTCTGCGAAAGGACACAGGTTTATCCTTGTAATAGTTGATTATGCGACAAGATATCCTGAGGCATTCCCCCTGAGAACAGCAACGGCGAAGCAAGTAGCCAACAAGTTGTTGGAACTGTTCTCACGGGTTGGACTTCCCCAGGTTATGTTGACAGACCAAGGTACAAATTTCATGGCTAAACTGATGCAGGATGTCTTAAAGTTACTAGAGGTCAAGTCTGTTCGGACATCGGTCTACCATCCACAGACTGATGGATTGGTGGAAAGATTTAACCGAACTCTAAAAGGGATGCTGAGGAAATTTGTAGATTCAGAGAAGAGAGCCTGGGATGAACTTCTCCCTTTTCTGCTGTTAGCAGTGCAGGAAGTTCCCCAGGCCGCTACGGGATTCTCTCCATTTGAATTGCTCTATGGCCGCCAACCCTGGGGTATCCTAGACCTCCTAAAGGAGTCCTGGGAGGAACAGCAGTCCCCTTCTAAGAATACCCTGCAATATGTACTCGACCTTAGGAAGCACCTAGATGTGGTCGGCCATTTTGCCAGGGAGAATCTTAGATCAGCCCAAGACAGTCAGGAGAGACATTACAATCAGAATGCTCGCATGAGAGTGTTTCACCCAGGAGACCAGGTGATGTTATTGTTACCCAGTTGCGAGAGTAAACTCCTTGCCAAATGGCAGGGCCCGTTTGAAGTACTCCACCGTATGGGTGATGTGGATTACGAGATCGCTCAACCAGGGTCCAGAAAGGGTAAACAAATTTACCATGTGAACTTGCTGAAACCCTGGAAGATGCAGCGTTATTCATCCACCCGGTGGAGGAGGAAACGGACTTGGGTCCTCAGCCTCCAAGGGAGAACATCGTGAGTGACGATAAAATCCCAATGGGTAAATAGTTGTCCTCTGAACAAAAAGGGGACTTGTTAGCAATAATTACACAATTCCATGATGTTTTTTCTGACTTACCAGGACAAACTAACTTAATTTCCCATGCAATCGAGACAGCACCTGGGTAAAAGTACGTTTCCGTCATTATAGGTTGCCTGAAAGTCGTAGGGCTCTGGTAGAGAAGGAGGTACAAGAGATGTTACACTTAGGAGTGATTGAGGAATCATGCAGTGAGTGGTGTAGTCCACTAATTATGGTCCCTAAACCCGATGGGAAGGTAAGATTTTGTGTGGACCTCCAAAAGGTCAATGCGGTATCCAAGTTTGACGCATATCCGATGCCAAGGGTGGATGAATTAATTGACGCCCTTGGTAACGCGGAATATATATCCACGCTGGACTTGACAAAAGGATACTGGCAAATACCCTTAGAGGAAAATTCCAAATGCAAAACAGCCTTTGCCACTCCCATGGGTTTATACCAGTTTGTGACAATGCCATTTGGACTGCATGGAGCCCCAGCCACATTTCAGAGACTCATGGATTAGGTACTGAGGCCCCATAGGGCTTATGCCGCAGCCTACCTAGACGACATTGTCATTTATAGTAAACACTGGTGGGCCCATCTAAATAGGCTGAAAGCGGTCCTCAAATCTCTAAGAGAGGCAGGGCTCACAGCCAACCCTAAGAAATGTGCCTTGGGTAAGGCGGAAACCAAATACTTAGGGTATGCAGTGGGAGGTGGAAAAGTAAGGCCACTAGCTGACAAGGTAGTTGCCCTGAAAGAAGTTCCGACCCCCCAAACAAAAACGCAGGTACGTTCTCTGCTGGGTTTAGCAGGGTACTACTGGCGGCTCATCCCCAACTATTCGGAAGTGGCAGCCCCTTTAACGGACATCACAAAAAAGTGTGCCCCTACACAACTGGTGTGGTCAAGGGATTGTCAGAGAGCCTTTGAGGACATAAAAAGGTGTCTATCAGAGGGTCCCATCCTTAGAAGCCCAGACTTCAACAGCCCTTTTATAGTGCAAACAGATGCATCAGAGATAGGGCTAGGGGCAGTGTTGTCACAACAGTTTGAGGGAGTTGAACATCCTATCCTTTTCCTGAGTAGGAAATTGTTCCCAAGGGAAAAAAACGACTCAGTGATTGAGAAAGAGTGCCTCGCAGTAAAGTGGGCAATCGAGGCTTTGAGGCATTACCTGGCAGGAGTCCATTTTACTTTGGTGACGGATCATGCTCCACTGAAGTGGTTAAATAGTATGAAGGATTCCAATGCTAGATTGACTAGGTGGTATATGGCCCTCCAACCCTTCTCATTTGAGATTCAGCATAGGCCGGGAAAAGAGAACGCAAATGCTGACTTCTTTTCTAGAGAAGGGGTGGATGGTCGGGCTTCAGCCGTGCGTAGCCCCAGCCACACACTAACAGGGGAGGAATGTGACAGGGTAAATAAAAGCCACCAGTTATATGCCTGGAAAACCTATGTTTAGTCTGCAGTGTAGCACTGACTAGGTTAACTTCAGCTGGGAACCTCAGGACAATTAGTTGGAACCCAGCTGCCTAATCAAGGTGTGTTAAAACCCCAGGCTGTAGACACATGGAGGCTGGCTGTTGAGGAGATAGGAGTAAGCTGCTGAAGAGATTACTGATACAAGGTCTGTTAGCAAAGTAGATGAATTGTGAACTGTCTGTCCCCTGCCTAGAAAAAGGGTAGCTACCTTATTTATACACTGTCTGCTAAAGAGAAACTGTTTTGTTTGGTTTGCTGAAGAAAAAGCCATTTTCTTTTGTTTGCTGATGAAAAGCCATTTTTTCTTTTGTTTGCTGATGAAGAGCTATTTTTGTTTTTGTGTGTTGTATATCTTTTAAGGCTAAATAAATAAGCCTTGTCAAGAAACCCACGTGTGTAGTTGCATGTACCCTGCAACAATTGCTATAAGTGATGTTGTTGAAAAAATGATGCACAGAAAAATAGCAAGTTTGTGTATTATGTGTACCAGAGAATAAAACCAAATTGTATGTGCTATGCAGTGTGTACGTACAGATGGAGCAAAACTCACTTTTCCTGAAAAGGCAAAAAAAAAAAAACGTGGCTTCAGGGTAAGTGTGAGTGACGAACTCCCGTGGCATCTCTGGGGTCGCTCCATTACTTCCCAATGGGACCACCTGTGGAAAACCATGGTTCTAAACAAAATCTCTCTGACACTTCATCAGACACAATTTATATAATTGGTGAACTGTGCATTTGATTAATGGCAAGATAAAAAGAAAATGGTAAGTGGAAAAAAATGTAAATATCTTTATAACTCATGTACTTTCTCATTGTGTATCATTAACACTTGCGACATATTTATGTAAATATAATTTAACATGACACACTATACAAATACTAAGAAGATGTGATGCAAAATAATGGCATACCAAGTTGCTAATGATTTCCGGTACAGTAAGTAAATTCATTCTTAACGCAATGTACTGAACTTTCATTTCATTTTGGAAACACAAGTCTTTATATTTTATGAGGAGTGGGTGGTATTATGTGTATTGGGGAGAGGGCGGTATTATGTATATGAGGAGAGGGGGGTATTATGTGTATGAGGAGAGGGCGGTATTATGTGTATGAGGAGAGGGCGGTATTATGTGTATGAGGGGAGGGGGGTATTATGTGTATGAGGAGAGGGGGGTATTATGTGTATGAGGAGAGGGCGGTATTATGTGTATGAGGAGAGGGCAGTATTATGTGTATGAGGAGAGGTCGGTATTAAGTGGTCAAGGAGTTAAAGGGACGCTCCTGATTGACTGAGTGGCTCGTTGCATATTTTGGTATGGGAACCAGGATCTATACAAGGGCATGTCGGGGAGAGTCAGGGTGATTAGAGACCCTTCTGGATTAGTTCCAGAGACTGTGGCGATATCTCATGACCTGGAACTGTGTGCCCTATTTTCAGGAAACATGCTTCAGCTGTTGGAGGTCCTCACCCCAGCCGTTTTTTCCCCCCCAGATACCTTGCGATCTGAACTTCCCATGTGCCCAGGATAAGCTAGCTTTGCAGCGTCGTGCCTCTTATCAGGCAGGGAAGTTAGTATTTTGTTTCCCCCATTTATTTTATCGGTTTTATGTTGTTGTTCCTGTTGCCTTTCCTAATAAACGTGTTTGCTGATAAGGATTCCTGAGTGCATCGTCTCTTCTATCTCTATTCTATATATTATCATCCAGATTCATCAAAAAGAATATTAATAGACGGCGGTTTATCAAGGTTAAGGGACCGTTTCAGCATTGTTTCTATCATGGATTTATATAGAAAGTCTCCATCCCTTCTTCTGGGGTTTGAGTCATATTTTTCACAAAGAAGCAAAACATTGAGAAATGACTTTGAACATAAATCAACACAAACTTTGCCATTGCAACACTTTAGCCCTTGATAAATGACCTCTGCAATATGTCGCCTAACAAGCTTCTTTTCTAAGGAAAGACTGAATTGCAAATCCGTCATATGGCAGTGTGCAATATTTACTTATTTAGGGATGGCATGAATGTGATTACAAACACCCAGACTATGTATACATGAATATCATGACCGTAGCATATGTAGCAGACGGTATGAGTCCGATTAACGGAACGCGATGCGCTGATGCTAATGTGTTATTATTGTACGTTTTACCGGAAGCGCTATTGAAAATGCGTGCATTATCCCATTAATGCCCCAGATATTTACTGCATGCTTTCTTAGAGTATTCTGAATTGATAGGGGTAATAACTACTGCTACATCTGTATAGTGTAAGTTTCCAGTGTTATACCTAATTTGGCTTTTCCTATTCTTGTTTGGCAAGGAAGAATCTATACGTGTTATTTATTTCATGTACAAAAGGGCAACGAAATGCTAATGTCTTTAGATCATGCTTTTTTGAATGCGTAACTTGGAAACATTTGATATGAAATCTCATTGGATGTACAGATAAGAAAAAAAACAGCTGTGTCTGCGAGGAACAGAGAACATTTGTATCTCTTTGAAATCTTTAAAAACATAACTGGGATGCACAGACTCTGATCTGTACAGTGCGTCACACTGCTCCAGACCAAGAGACAGATGTTTCTAAGGGTTTGTACAAATTGTGGAAGGAACAAGAATGCAAGAACAACGTTCATGTTATTGTAAAGTGGTTTTTGCCAAAAAGAACATCCCGATGCTTGTAAAAGTGTCTCTTGCAAATGTTTTGTAGAACAAAGTGGTGCCCAGCTGCACTGCTGAATAAATAGTACATAAGGAAGGCATGTCCCGTACCAATATGGGGACTTTTTCCAGCACAACGGATAACCGTACGTTTCATTTCAACAAAAACTGGGGTTACAGAACAGCCCTCATATTGATCATGCTGTTCCCCATAAAACAGGTAAGCTGAAAACCTCATGCCTCGAATATTTACCAAGTCTGTAAATGTAATACATTACTACTACAAGTATGTATTATAATAAATCCACAAATGTATATTTTAATGATTAAGGTCAACATGCAATGCAAAAGTAGTCTCCAAAAAACTTGGGAGTGCAGATATATACACACACACACATACACACACATATATCATGTTTTATGATAACATTATGCTCAAATGACCTGAGGAAGAGAGAGAACTCTCGCAAGCTTGTCTTATAAAAAAGGTTATCGCCTAATACTGAAGTACTCATTTACTATAGCACCTGGATAAACACAGCTATTTCTATTTAATTCATGCTCAGTTGATATAACTCGTAATGTACTTTATATTTTTTTTGCTTAAGCCAGTTGTGTTCTAAAAATGTATGGAGATAAATACATTTCTTGTTATTTGCTGCCATGGATTTTCTTAAGCATAAAACAAATACATTTAAAATATCCAGAAAGCATTAACAAAGTTAAATACAGTTCTTAATTATTGCTTTACTCCTAAAATATTTTACAAAAAAATAGCATTTTTGCTTGATATGTTTAAAATATAAAAATGCTTCTAAGTTAAGAGGAAAAAATACAATATTTCCTATTATGTTTAATTTTTTTTTTACAATTGAATTGTACTTTTTTGCTACAGTTATTATTATTTTACCTTCCATTACAGAAAAAAGTTCTGAAACATTTTGCATTGAAATTACTGTGGCTTTGCATTAAAATGAGTTCCCATTTATTGCCTACTATGATATATTTCCAGTATGTTCAGATGTAGATCTAATGTTAATTTAAAAACTGCTGAGCTTGTAGGATCTTTTCAATGATATATAAATTAATATTAATACAGACGGTTCTTTCTATTTTTTCCCCATCTATATTTTCTAATAGCATTAAATATAAAAATATGCCGCAATTTTTTAATACATGTATTGCAAACCTGGGGCAGTTTGGGTTGGGAAGATTTATAAAGTATTAATTGTACATGTCATCTGTAGAGTGTCATGAACACATTTTGTTTTAGAATTCAGAAATGAAAAATAATATCTGGTTGACATTTGAGGTTTGCAGATGTGTCCCAGATCACTTTGCACATGTTCCTGTATATTTATTAACGGATTCACATGCTGGGACGTTTGTTAAAACATTCATGCCAACAGGTCCTAAAAACTCACTTAACAAATATTTCCCTTTTAATTTAAACAAACTTCCATACCAAGTTCACACGGCATCACTGGCTTGGTGGGTTTTTAAGAAATATTCTCAAAATGTGGCATTTTTCCCAAACCACAAAAAAAAGGCAGAAATACACGAAGTAATGTGGGAATTTTAAATGCTGAGTAAAATAGTGCCACTTATCTCAATTCTTGTGCATTGTGAGATTTTTGCATGTGGGTCACAAAAATCCCAAACTAGACGATTTTGAAAATGTGAGCTAATCTTTGCTCATCTTGGTGCTAACACTTTACATCCTGTATCAAACTATTTATAAACTCAGAAAACAGGTAAATAACAATATCTCGACTTTATTAATGCTGTATAGCCACTAACGTTACAGTAGTTAGAGCCGCATGCATGGAAAGTAGGAATTCGCTGATAAAGTGAGTAATGGTAATAGTGTGCAGGTGGAGAAGGATTGCTATCATGTAATACCTTAGAAGAAAATATATGTTCATAGAAATAGGACAAATACAGTATGGGATAACATTATATAATATCATTGTATAGCTCATGATATTATATACACACGGAATTTGATTTCTACAGTACATATTAAGAAACTATAGTATACATGTGTAACTTACTGTACATTCGGATAATGTATTTAATTTAAATAATCTAAATGCCAGACAATTTACAGAGGATTTTTCTGTTAGGCTAAAATAAAAATTAAAACTTTGGCAACACACAATTATGACAATTGATTAGGACAGATATGATATGAAACATGATCTCATTCCTCTTGTGAGTAATGATAGTCAAAGTGTTACCTTATAAAGTTATCTGGTGTTGGATGGCTTGAACACTTTACAGGAGATGGATGATGTTGCAATCAGGTTCAGCATTCTTAACTGTGATATATTGTAATTCTTGCAATTCTTTCAAAGCTAAAGCTGTCCAGCGAGTGTTGTGTTTGGAACAGTACGGCAAATACTGGTTACAGAACTAAAATCTCTTTTATGAAAAACCAGGTGAACCGGAATTGATTTCGCTTATCTTATGATGTCAGGATAAAAAGTAGAACTGTTGTAAATTATATTTAGTTTTTTTTTTTTTTTTTTGTGCCAATGTACAACAAAACCACATCAGAGATCATTCAGCACCTGCCTGTAAAACACAGTTATGTCTTCTGCTTTCAGGGCAAAACATGCCCAGGAAGTGGTCTTGGTAATTTGGCTAATTTGTTATGTTTGTGTTAATTAGAGATATTGAAAACCTGACCTTTTACATTAAAGCTGCAGACCGAGCAATATCTTACAGTACGTGTTTTTAAAAAAAAAAAATCAGTTCTGTACTATGAGAAAATACTTGTAGCATTTTTTAAACAACTCTGAATTATATTTTTAATGTATTCTAATGTAGCAAGCATTTTTTTGTTTCTATAGCAACCATTTACAAAGTCATCCCCTTCCTCTTCTGAAACAGGCTCTGACCTTGAGCCCTGCCCTCTCTCTAGTACAGCATCAATTGTATCTAGTGACTGCCTGGTCACATGATCTTCCCCACAGAACGTTGCATCGTTGGTCCTCTTCTGCTGCACTGACAGACAATTAGTGAACCCAAATCTTCGCCGATCGATTGGCAACTTAGCTAATTACTTATCATTGTGTGGAATGCTGCTTTAAGCACCCTGTTGTATTCGGCCCAAATACTACGCGTACATAGAACGCACCCGTGTCATGTCGTGTTCATTTCAAGTGTGATAGTATTGGGAGGGGAAGAACCACAACTTGTTTTAATTCCAGGCCACAGTGCTGCCCCTTTTTTTGCTAAATAAATGTTTTACTTTTTATTGGGAAAACATTTTTTTCATTTGTTTTAGGAAACCTTTCTTCTTTTCCAAGCAGTAATATTGTAAAGAATAAAATCTTTCTAAAATGCAAAGATTTATTTTCAGTATTTAATTATTCCACAACGCTGTTATGTCAGACAGTAGCACTACAAAAACCAGTGAGTGTGTTATTGTGATACAATAACAGCGTGACACCATGACCAGAAACGTACCCAGAAAACAGACATCGCAGCAGCTAAAAAACGGGCCCTGGGAATTGTTTACAGAGAATTGTCTTTAACACGTATTAGACATTCTGTGCTAGGTTCACTAAACTCTATTAGCCTACTTAATGTCACATTAACTTAAGTTAACACCCGCTAATCATAACAGTATTCACTAAAGCAAATAATGTAACGTTAACCAGGATTTCCTCCGGTAAAAGCGCGGCGTTCTCAGTAACGTGGTTATTGTAAATCACTTGCACATTAGCCCATTATAACCCAAGCGGTATTCATCTTATTCCATAAGCTCTGTTAAGGTTACTGCCAGGAAATAAGGGCAACCTTTGGGAGCTGGAGGGATCACGGTAGCAGGGGGCCACAGCTTCTGCAGCACAGCGCGGTCACATGGCCACCTTTAAGTCATGTGATTCAGTGACGCCACGAACTGAAGAGGAGCAATCCTGTCCGCTTCTCTGTGTTTAGAGCAGTAAAAGGCCATTAGAGATCGGCACAATGAAGTTCCAGACCGTGGAGAGAGGGACTCCCAAGTGCCGCATCAATCCATCTATCCATATGTATGTATGTGTATCAGTACCGCGTTAGCCGAGCTTTAATAATCTAAAATAAATAGATGATACCGTTCTATGGCTAACAAAATGCTTTTATTTGTGCGAGCTTTTGAGATACACTGATCTCTTCCATGTATATACATACTGCGCTATATGATTGCACACACAGCTGTGTCCTACACATACAAATACTCTATGTAATTCCATCCCTATATACCAATTGGGACCACATAGTATCTACACACACTTTTAGTAATGCAACACCCTCTCACATTTCCACACCTACCCACACCATTGGTATACACTCCCACGTCACACACACCTTTTGTAAAGCGCTGTATACACTGTGGGCTCTTTATTTATTTATATTTACATACTTACATACACACACACACACACACTCTTACATCACTCACATTCAGGGACTATTTAACACCTCAAGTCATAAATTGCACACTACACAGGGGGAGGGATGGGCTCTAGTCAGATTACAGGAGACACTGTTTTTGCGTAAAGCCCTTGCATGCTTTATTCAATGTAACACCGCCGGAAGAATAGATCAGTGTATCTCGAAAGCTCGCACAAATAAAAGCATTTCGTTAGCCACAGAACGGTATCGTCTATTCGTTTTTGATATATCTCCTCCAACAGCATGTGGAGAGACACCTGTGCTCAGAAAGGAGCATACCTGGGAGATATGCTAATGATTCTGCAAAGTATATTTAAACGACTTGCACCATATTTCCTAAAGGGATTTCCATAAGACCTATATTGACACGCATAAGGCATCTTGTGAGGAAGGGGGTACCAGTGTCAGGCCCAACAGAATCAGAACCGACAACTTCTGCTATTAAGGACAGCAGCTCTACTGTAGCAGTGAGAGTGAGCCAGCTGCTGGGTAGCACCACGGTCTCAGCGTGCTCCACTTCTCAGCTCTCCCCATATTTCCGGCTTCGGAATCCGCAAACTAATTTGGATTTTTAACAATCTGAATCAGTCTGCGCATTATCAGTGATAGAATGAAAGGAGCTGGCAAATTCCCAGCAGATTTGAATTTCTGCAAACAAGTTATGCACTAACTTAATGACACTTTATGAATCTAGCTCTATGTCCCACTTCATACTCACAAGATCTCTGTATCTGAAATGTTGGTGAACTCCTAGAAGATTAAATGAGTTTTGGTCTCATTACTCTGGCTACTTACAGTACCTCTGGTATCATTACTCTGGCTACTTACAGTACCTCTGGTCTCATTTACTGGCTTTACATACAGTACCTCTGGTCTCATTACTCTGGCTACTTACAGTACCTCTGGTCTCGTTACTCTGGCTACTTACAGTACTTCTGGTCTCATTACTCTGGCTACTTACAGTACCTCTGCTCTCTTGAGCCTATTTCTTAGGTCTATTTTAGCCCTTTAGAAATATGTTTGTAGACCTTTTTAGTGCATCTTGATTTCTTGTTTTAGCTACATGTACCTCTTCCCTATATATCTAAATTCTTCCTCCCAAAAATGTCTATGTGGCAGGTTTAACATGACTAATGTGGGAAAACATCTGCTTTCCAATCATCAAGCATGAAATCCACACGCGCACACATGCACACGCATGCACACACGCTTCTATGTAATATATAACCCAGTGTCCTGTACATGCTAATGCTTACACGTGTGCCCATGAGTGTGCATGGTGTCCCAGATATCTTATTCCCCTTCCCACATGGCACTATAAATGAGCACTAGCATCCCCTAAAACCTTCACACAACAACCCAATTACACTGCCACCCCCAGAATTCATTTATAAGCTTAAACCTATGGGGTCCTCAGTATAGAACAGGAGTGGCCAACTCCAGTCCTCAAGACCCCCAAACAGGTCAGGTTTTCAGGATATTCCTGCTGCAGCACACGTGGTGCAGTCATTGACTGAACCACAGATTGAGCCATCTGTTCTGAAGCAGGGATATCTTGAAAACCTGACCTGTTTAGAAGATGGATGAACGTTTTGCCAAAGTTCGACTTCACTGTGAGATCGACATATCTTTGCAAGTGCAAATCTTTGCGGACGCCTCTGACTTCGGGAAAACCTGCGGTGCCACGGCAGTGCTGGGACCGCCACGGTCACGTGACTGTGCATGGCAGTGGCACAGAAGTCACTACTGGTTACTATATCTGTACCCCCGAGTCTGCTTTTCTGGGTCTCAGACCTGAATCTTACAACCAATTGTTCTTTTTGATCTGTGCCAGAACCCCAGACTCCCGTCCTACGCCGGAGGGTATGTTCTGACCGTAATGTGTCCCTTCTCCAAAGCTCAGGACAGTTTTATAACCTTTTGGTCTTGAAAGAAAACATGTATTTGTAGTTTAATCAGTGTATAAAAAGATTCAACAACTCTCCCAGTAGTGAACAAATATGTGGTCCCAGCAGGGCTGCCACCTTCTACTGAAGGCCAACCCGGGGAATAAAAAAATTGCTTGCTTTGTGTGGCTGGGTGGCGGGGCGGCGGGGCGGCGGGGCGGTGGGGCGGCGGGGGGGGGGGGGGGAGGGTGGTGGGGCCGCGGCGGGGGGGGGGGGCGGGGGGGGGGGGGGGTGGGGCGGGCGGGTGTGGGGTACGGCGTTTGGTTGGACTGAGCTGGTGTTGGGGGGCGGACGGGTGGTGGGGCGGCGGGGCGAGGGGGTCTCGGTTGGTGGGGCGGGGTGGTGGTGAGGATCGCGCGGTGGGGCGGAGCGGGTGGTGGGGCGGGCGGGTGGTGGGCGGGCGGATGGTGGGGCGGCGGGGTGTTGGGGCTGCGGGGTGGTGGGCGGGCGGGTGGTTGGGCTTCGGTGCGGGCGGTGCGGCGGGGCGGCGGGGCGGCGGGGCGGCGGGGCGGTGGGGCGGCGGGGCGGTGGGGCGGCGGGGTGGTGGGGCGGCGGTGTCTCCCGTCATCCTGCTGAAATTCCCCCTCCAACGGCAGGGAACATGGCTGCATGGCGTCAAATGACACTACATTTCCATGGTAACCAGAAGCTACATGACATCATGACGCTACTTGGCACTGCGTTGCAGTGCTGCCACATAGCGCCATGTCGTCACGTAGCGTCTGGTTACCATGGCAACGCGGCGTAAGTTGAACTGCAGTTGGAGGGGGAAATTGCAGGAGAATAACGGAGAATGCCAGAGATGCCGCCGAACCGCACCGCACCCTGCCGCCAGCCGGAAATTGACGACGGCAACCCGTAGCCCGGAGATAAGTTCCCGAAACCCAAAGAGGTGGCAACCCTGGGTCCCAGCACCATAATACTCTGAGTGTAATAGAGCCCTATTGAAGTCTTGAGGGTCAAATTTATTAGCTATTTGTCATAGTGGTGTCCCAGGCTAAAGGCACCAGAGTAAGCTGCGGTCACACGACCGCGGCACTGGAGGATTAACTACTATACACAGATATACATGCAATAGACGGTAAAAATAATATGTCTTTTAGTTGTATGTAATTGTCAAAATAGTGGAGTTGGGAAAGCCGTGTGGGGGAGATCATCATGATCATTCAAGTCAGCACTTGTATGGCATTGCCGGCCACAAACATACCATCCATGTGGGTACGGTGCTGGTCATGCTCTGTGTGTCTCTCCTGTTTCCTCTGTGATACAAGGGTGGGTGGGAGGGCCAAGGACATACAGATGTAGCAAGAGTTAGTGTCAGGAGCTGAAAAAGGTTAAAGTGCTACTGCGTACGCGCTACGCGGGGTCCATGCTTCCGGATCAGCGATAATCCTCTGGACCCGGGGCAGTCACGGTCCGACAGCTTGGCCCAGTGATTATAACAGTAAGGGCCTCATTCAGAGAAGGTTCATAAAACAAATCACCGGACCATTTAAATCACCCTTTTTATGAGCGTTGCTATCACGGTATCAGAAAGCCTTCATTACCTGTCTTGGCAAAAATTCACAAAACGGGCGATTGATCTGATGAACGACCCTCTGAAAAGGCCTTACCCGGCGAGTTGTATCTGCTGCAGAGAGAGCTGCTCTGAGAGAGCCGTCTCTCCCTGTGCAAATATCGCCCGAAATGTATGTGTATAAATTTTAATTTTGTTAATAGTTTAGATGAGCAGGGGGTCTCCTGAGCTGAAACACATTGGTTTCAGCCTCAGGGACACCCTACTTCCCGAGATACAGGCCCCATTATGGGGTGCCGGTATCTCCTATGCATTTTATTCCCATGGTCACGTGACGTGGACATTTAAATGCATAGGAGATACTGTCCCCCCATAACGGGGCCTGTATCTCGGGAAGTAGGGGGTCCCTGAGGCTATCCGCTATGGTAATGAAGTTTACTGTAAATGCATTTCTATTGCACAGGATTCATGCCAGGGGTCTCTGGTGCTAATATTAATGGATATCAGCCCCAGAGATTCCCGGCATCGATCCTATGCAGGAAAAATGCATTTTTTTTCTAAGTCCCATCGCTTCTCTGCAGGTTTCCAACACCTTTACACCAACTTTTTCTGGCGAGAGAATTTTGTGATAAAATCACCATTCTAGAGCGGTGATAGGCGTTCATAGTAAAATCACTGCTACTAGAATTGCACGAGTTTATGAACATGCCGAAAAGTGGTGATAAGTGGCTTATCACCGCTGCCTCGGTGATTTTTTTTATGACCAATTTTTTTGGGGCAATTCAGTCTTTTATCACCCACTTATCGCCGCTTACTGAATAGCAGTAGGCATTTTGGGTGATAAGTGCTTGATAAGTGGCTTATGAACGCTTTCTGAATGAGGCCCTAAGTCTTGCTACATCTGTATTCCTTCCTTTAATTCTTTTTCCCCTTGGAAAAACTTATATACAGTACATAATAGTGTTTTGTTACTGTAACCACAGCAGCGCGCCTGGTGAGAAAATGTTTGCTGCATGAAGAGCTCTCTAACGCCCCCAATTCTGGTCGGGTTATTCATACTTGTGGGTGACGCTACGGCAGGTTGTTCAAAACTCAAATGATTTGTATTTCTTCTTAGCCAGTAATGATAGATATAGAACGGTTCTGTGTATAACCTTTAGTCTGGTCGCAGTGCGGTTTTATGACGCTCACCCACAAGAACATTGTTCGGTACCTGGGAACATTCGCTCCTCCCGGGGTGTCATTTTATTATAAACAGTTACAGAAAGTTGGTCTCTGATGAAACACAAAACATTTTCTTGATGGGTTTATTGCATGGGCCTGGAAGCAGGATAAAAAGGGACATGATAAATAAATAAGGTTAACCCCTTGGTTGCCAAACAGCATACAAAATGTAACATCTCTTACGGCTATATTGTGACATCCAGCGTTAATTAAAGAGCTAGGTATAAACAATAGTAATACATAGAACTGTAATGAACTAAAAGACAGGGTGAAAGGTTATTCCGGGCAGTCGAGGCTGGGGTCATTGTGGCTGCAGAAACAGCAGAATCAGCCGGCAAAACGTCCGAGCTTCTTCTCATGGAGGGGCACTTTGTTCTCAAGTGGCTAGACTTGAATAGAGGCCAAATTCAAAAGCTTGATGATGACGACCAGCTGAATTTTAAAAAAACTGTTATTTAACAGTGAGATATATCCTATGGCCGTGACGTATTTTACCTGGGTGATTTATACCGTTTTATAGATTGCAGACATCGGAGACATCCTAAAGCTGTTGTATAAAGATTGGATTTTTCTGTGAGATAAACATTGTCTGCGCTGGGTGAATAACTTTGATACATAACCTCTGCTTTTTGCTGGTCTCACTTCTAAGTTTGTCAGGGAAACAAATGATCGCATATTTGTAATACAGATATCCTCTCATACTTGATATCCTTACACCCGAGTACTTCTGCCCGTAACAGATTTATGTTTTATATTAGTGTGGGTTTGAATCTTTAACCCTACTCCATGAAGCTGGGTCTGAGAGATGAAATCAGCGCTGCCGCAGTCACTGTCGCTGTGCTTAATGTAAGCATGGTACACTCTGATTTGTTTTATTACCAGGCCCCATGGACAATCCATGTTACCCCCACAAGAGACCGGAAATATCGCCCTTCAAGTTAACCCTGTGGTTGCTGGACTGCTCACACAATTTAAGCATGGCATGGCTCTATTGTGACAACATGTTACAATACCAGACTAGTTCTTTTGGAACAGGAAAGATCCAGCTTGATATAAGGTACCAGGAGTGAATAAATATTGAAAATGTTCATTTTGATTAGGGGGCGTGACCTAGATGCATGACTTAATATGTCACCAATCACGTAGCAATGAGCATTTCTTTGTCATTGTCTCACCCGCTGTTACCCTGTACTTTTAGTGCAGAAATACTTGGAATTTTTATTGTCGTGCCGTTTGCCGGACACACAAAGTCCCAGCAAGCTCAGTAGCCAGACTGCACTGAATTTCTTCTACTAAATCCCTAATGGATATGTCGGCATGTAGCATAACAAGTAATAATACTACTAATAATAATTCATAAAGAGCTTTGCTCCCGATTGGACTCAAAGCGCGTCACAGTTACAGTATATCGCACAGTACGCAGCACATAGGAATGTTACACACACACTTCCTGCCCAGAGGAGCGTACAATCTATAATTTTTGTTCCTGAGGCACAGGGAGATAAGTGACTTACCCAAAGTCACAAAGAGCGGACTCCGGGATTTGATCCAGGTTTCCCTGATTCACACTCTATATAATAATTAAAGTAATAATTAAAATATACATTTTAATACTAGTGTAGATGAGCAGGGGGTCTCCGGAGCAGAACCGTGTTGATTTTAGGTCTGGGGACCCCCTGCTTCCTGAGATACAGGCCCCGTTATGGGGTGCCGGTATCTCCTATGCATTTAAATGTCCCGCATCACATGACCGTGGGAATAAAATTCATAGGAGATACCGGCACCCCATAATGGGGCCTATATCTCGGGAAGCAGGGGGTCCCCGGTTCTCAAATCAACGTGGTTCTGCTCCGGAGACCCCAGGTAATTGAGGCCTTCCGAATACCGTGATAGCAAAGCTCAAAAAACTGGCGAATTAAACGGCCCAGCAACTTTTTTTATAGCAAAGGCCCCTCAGTGTTATTGTTTACAGAGTCAAAGTAATTTTACTGACCGAACCGCTCCTTCTCCCAATTGATTGATTATTGCTAATAGACAAACATATTTCTGACATTATTGGGGATGCGTCCAGGATATAATGTCAGAGATATATTCCTGCTTTTTTGCAACTACAAATTGCTACTAACTATCAAATCACTAGTTATAGTGCTCGTTATAGTTATATTGTTCTCCAATGCAACTACAACACACATCACTGCGAAATGCTCAAAGAACTAGATTGGTCAACACTAGAGTCTAGGCGCAAAGTTCACCTTTCCTGTCTTGCCTTCAAATTCTTTAAGGGCAAGCTACCCAGCTACCTGAACAAGCTCCTCACCCCCACCACATGCAGCACCTATCATCCGAGATCAGACTCCAAAAGACTGTTCATGGTCCCAAGGCTCAACAAAGTATCCGGCCGCTCCTCCTTCTCTTACCGTGCACCCCAAAACTGGAACAACCTACCAGAGACTCTCACATCCACCACCAGTTTAAGTTCTTTCAAATCTAAGGCTGTCACACATTTTAATCTGGTCTGTAACTGTTTCATACGCCCATAATATATACAGTATTTTCTTTAACTGTGCATGCAATGTCTTGTATATAATGTTTACCCTGCTCATTTATGTAACTGTATTTGTAACCATGTATTATTTGTTTTACTCTGTGCCCAGGACATACTTGAAAACGAGAGGTAACTCTCAATGTATTACTTCCTGGTAAAATATGTTATAAATAAATAATAATAGACACTGTTATAGTGCTGATCAGGGCGCTCTTGCAATTCAAGTCAATGGGCGTTTGTCACATATTGCCCAGATCGGCACTATTGCAGTTTAATAAATAACCAGAAAATACTCAGGGAGACAAATTATGATGAATCGGATTAACAGTAGTGAGTGGATACACATACGCAAGCAGCCAAATATATTATGTTTGAACTATCTCGTAGCCACCAGTGGATATACAATTCCATGTTAAAATTCTGTTTCAGGTGCTGTTAATTTGACTCACAAATTGGATTGGGCTGAACCGTAAACACTTTGGTTAATGTCTGACTCCTGCACTATTTTGCTCATATGGTATAGGGTGGAGTTTAGATTTTTCTTTCTTTCTTTCAGAAAATAGATAATTTTTTATCTTATGTCTCAATTTGTTATCACAAATATTGTAGTTGTAAAGTATATTACCATATAGGGTCATTTGTGCAATTCTAGGCCAAACCAATCTTAATATAATCAGCCTGAAAAGATGGGTTTTGTAAATGTGCAGTTTTCCCCAAGCTCGTTGGCGGACGTCTTTGTTTGGAACTTTCAACCAGCAAAATGATATAAGCCCTTTTTTATCCATCTGTTTACGGTTTTATTTATGCGCAGTGACATGTAATTAGTCAGACATACAGTACATATTTACTTACACACTTACAGAGCTACGAAGTCATATGCAGATCTAATCACTCAGAGACCTACCGAATCATACCTTGGTACACCGAGAGACAGCGTGATACACTGAGCCACACCGTGAAACACCGAGCTACCCCGTGATACACCGTGATACACCGTGATACACCAAAACATACAGCGATACACTGAGCCACACCGTGATACACTGTGATACACCGTGATACACAATGATACACCGAGCCACACCGTGATACACCGAGCTACATTGTGCCACACCATGATACATCGAGCCACACTGTGATAAACCCAGCCACAGCGAGAGACACCGTGATACACCGAGCTACATTGTGCCACACCGTGATACACCGAGCCACACTGTGATACACTGAGCCACACTGTGATACACCGAGCCACACTGTGATACACCGAGCCATACTGTGATACACCGAGCCACACCGTGATACACCTAGCCACACCGTGATACACCGAGCCACACCGTGATACACCGAGCCACA
>CM071588.1:550135-583384 GCA_036426205.1 Ascaphus truei
TCTCTCTCTATGTCACAGCACTCTCAGTCATTGTCTGTTCTCTCTCTGTCACAGCACACTCAGTCATTGTCCGTTCTCTCTCTATGCTGCTGAGATCTAGATCAGGGGGGCTCAACTCCAGCCCCCCCAAAACCTTTCCTGCTGGGGGGATCTTGAGAACTGGAGTTGAGCACCCCCTGCTGTAGGTGGTAATCTCTTGTCCTATGTGCACCATCTGCTCCTGGTAGACTCGACGGACCCTTGGGACTGTGCCGGTCACCCCATGGGACTTTCTAACGGTCTTTCTAAACTTGTGTTAAAGCCCTATCTCCGGATCGGGATCCGAGTAATTATACTGTAAGTCATACCTACCGTAACATCACATTAGTGAAAGATAATGTAACTTCGTGCTACAATAAAGTGAATTTAAGCCTATGCTAATGAGATGTAGAACGCTCGTTGTTTTACTACTGTACTATTAAGTATGATTTCCACGCTCCTATAAGGCTACGGCCCCGCTGCACGCGCGCCTGCGAGGCCGTGATGTCACCGGGGGCGTGGCCTAGCGCTCCATCGCGAGTCCTGATCTCAATTCTCTTGAGAGCATGAGAAACTGTCGGCACAGCGCGGCGGCCCCCCTCGCAGCGGGCCCGGCCCCATTGTGGGGCGGCTCTTGTCCCTGTAGTGTCCGCCACAGCGGGCGATGCAGTAGCCAGCGGGGACCTGGCCTAAGGTTAGCCAGGGGTTAAATTGGCTCACCAGGCTAACCTTATACGGGTGCGGATATCATACTTAATAGTATACACCACTGTGAGGTTCTCTACCACCACAGGAATGAAAGTTCATACAAAGAATAGCTCTTACGGTAGCTCTGCTTCGTACCCTGCTGTATATCCTGGTCCTGTGTGGGCGGGACATGGTCATATAGGGAGAAACTGCTCTGTAACCAAGCTCCTCACATAGATCAGGGAGAGTGCACACTATAGGGGGCAGTTGAGCACATGCTCCACAGAAGAGTTACCCCAAGGCTCACATGAGCCCCTTCTCCAGGTGATATCACCACTAGTGCTCCTACCTTGTCATGTTCTGAGTTCAGCAGGCGTCCCCTGTTAATGTCTGAGTAGCATACACTGGGGGTTATGCACTAAGCAGTGATAAGTCTTTTAAGTGAGATAAATGCCATTATAGCACGATACTGCACTGTTATCACTGCTTTGTGAATCTCACAACAGGCAGTATCACGCTATAAAGACATTTATCTCACTTAAAAGCACTTATCACTGCTTTGTGCATAGCACCCAGAAAACCCACTTATCACTGCTTAGTGCATCACCCCCTAACTGTCTGCACTTTAACGCTCTATCTGGGGGTCCCAGCCCTGCATAGACAACGCTCCTAAGTGTTCACCCTTTCAACTATGAACACCAGCAAAGTGCTAAATCTAGGAGGCATTTATTACCATTTTCTGTATCGGTACCTGCCCCAATTATTTTACTCTGGTTATTACATTAACGTTTCGTTTTTATTTCCTTCATATATTCATTTGCATTGTCCCGGGCTTCTTATTACTATAACCTTCATCAAATATTTTGCCAATAAGTATCACATTGCGGTGATATTACACACTAGTCTCCTCACACCTTTGCTCAGCTCACTGGGCTTGCCACATGCAGGCTGTTCTGTGAGTGCATGCTATTGGGTATTCCCGTCTCTCTCCGTCTCTGGGGAGAGAGGGACACCTCGTGTCTCTGACGTCTGTTAGCTATGTTACCGTAGTGCACCGAGATTGCCAGCCTGGTCGGGCGGACCCTCCACTCTAATCATAGTTAATGGTATGGCATGTTCAATACAACACTTACTTTAATGACCTTATCATGTGAAAAATGTATACTGTGCTCAGCCGTGTCATCGTCAGAAGCATTAATAAATGTAATTGTAGCCTATACTGTAGATATGACATGTTATGGTCTATACCGTTATTCAGTAAGTTGTTCCTTAAATGAATCAGACTTCATAAACCAGGAATGGAAATGGTTTCCAGCGATGCTGCAGGGTGTTAATAGAGTCTTCATTAAAAAAAAGCTGCCTATGAATAGATTCCCGATTATGGAACAAGAATGAAAAATGTCCTCCAGATGAATTACACATTGTATTTAATACTAACATGGAAATGTTGCAAATAATATAATCCATTGCTTGATTAATTAATTGTTGCTCCTCTTTCACCATTTGCCTCTTTATTTTTGTCCCTTGTCTGATCCTTATGGAAAATTATTTATGACCATGGACATTAATAAGCAATGCGTATTTTAGCATTAGCACGTCTTTGCTGCCATGAATACTGTCAATATATTACCGTTCAGCAGTCCTTAAGATGCTATCCTTGGGTTAGTAAGCTTTTGCATCATTTAACATACTTGTTTTGTAAAGCTACTTTTTTTGAAGTTTTATGAAAATGACATTTTTTCTATTAACAAATATCTTAAGTTTGATAAAAAACAGAAATGAAAAGGAGTTTATAAATGTAGAGGATTGTTTATATTGGAATGGTCAGTGGCCAGCATCCAGATAACTATGGTGACTTTAATCATAATATCGTGTCGGAAAACAGTAGAAGATAAATAATAAAGCAATGTGCTTTCAAGATAACCATAAGTTGGAAAAACAACATAACAAATGTTGCTCGCTGTTATTACATTTTAGTTCAGTTTTAGGAAATGCATTCACTGTTTGACCTGCAATGGGAATTCCTAATACTCTGCATTAGTGTCAGTTAAGTACTTGAAAATACACTTGGAAATCTAATGTAATATAAACAGTTTTAATTACATGTAAAGCTAGTGAAGGGTGTCTGAGAATACTGTACTGTATACTGTACTGTATGTAGAGAAAAATGGTTGTTGGAAATACAGACATGCCTGATTATATTATTCCTCTGTGACAGGGATATAATTGCAAACCAGATGTACTGTAGGATTCTATAGCTACATTATTTTAACCATGTTGAGTGATTAGGGGGTTTGGTATTTGGACGAGTCCGGCCGCAGTCCAACCTTGGTGACAGCCCTTGCAATTACTAGCCAGACATTTAATAATGGGATGTGTACGTTTCTTTATTTTCTGTGTTTTGTGTTTAAATTCTGCCCCAGCTTCAGAGTAACATACAGTACATTGCCAGGTCTAACATGCCCCATCATTCTCCTATAATGAAGACGTTATGACCCGAAACATTTTAAGATGGTAACTTTGTATTGTTGTATTGTTGACTACAGCGGTCTCTGAATAACTTTGAGTATTGCAGATGATGATGATGAATATATAAATGTTGAATACTTTTCTCTAATTATATATTGTAAAGGCTGTACTTAATATCAAATGAGCCCCATCCATGAAGAGGTCTTCAATGATCTTAACGATAAGCCTTACCATATGTACACAGTGCTTTTCCGAGGGGTATTTCTTTAGATACTGGAAAAGCTCCAATGGATGAATGTAACAGGGACTTATCCCTGTTGAAGAAACTGCCTCTAAATCCAGCAGGGAGATGGTTAAGTGCAGCCAGGCAATTGACCAGACTCCACCTGCCTAATGCGAGCTCTGTGAAAGAGTGTCATGTGAGACACAGGAAAGAGATTGTTCCTCAGTACACAAGTGTCCTGACAAGAGGAAAGAGGTCTTGAGTGCACCGAAGGACTGGGCATTGAAAACAAGACAGATGGGGACCAGACCTCTTTTTCTGGACACAGGAGCAGGGAACCTGTCAGAGGCTGGACCCTCCAACACACCAAGACACCACTGACCTGAAGGGCCACCTGCTTTAAGGTACCGCTGAGACTTTGTGGGTGGTATACTGGTAAGTGGCTTCCCCCCCCCCCCCCCCCAGTCTTATGGATAGGGACTTGGGAGTGAGCCCTTACACAGGGACCGGTGTTTGTTGTTTTGATAAATCATGAAAATATGGTACTCACGGCCTTCTGATACATGTGTCCGGTGTTGGCGTGCTCCCAGCTTGTGACATAGAATACCGGAAAAGCTCCCAGGGGGGAGGAAATTGAGCGGTGCCCTGTCTGAAGAAAAAAACGACGGGGGCTGGATTGCAATACGTAAAAAATTTTATTGAGCCATCAGCAACATGCTAAAATAAAGTGAATATAATTTCCCAGAATCCCTTGCTGCAGTGGGAGCACTGTATGCTAGGTGATAATGGGGAAGGGCAGGGTTGCAGACCTGTCTAAGACATGTGAATGTGCTTACAAGTGATATTCTTTATTGGCTATAGGTGGAGGTTTTTTGTTGCTTTTTTCACCCACCATAACTTAAATCATTCATACATACATACATACATACATACACACACATACACACACACACACACACACATACACACACACATACACACACATACACACACACATACACACACACACACACACACACACATACATACATACATATATACTTACATACATAACTACATACACACACACATACATACATACATACATACATACATACATACATACATACATACATACATACATAAATACACACATACATACACACATACATATTTACATACATACATACATACATACATACATTCATACATACATACACGTCAGCAATCCTTTTATATCTACCCAATGTCTAATGTAACATTACTGCACGTCAGCAATCCTTTCATATCTACCCAATGTCTAATGTAACATTACTGCACGTCAGCAATCCTTTCATATCTACCCAATGTCTAATGTAACATTACTGCACGTCAGCAATCCTTTATATCTACCCAATGTCTAATGTAACATTACTGCACGTCAGCAATCCTTTTATATCTACCCAATGTCTAATGGACAATACTGCACGCAGCGATCCTTTATATCACCCAATGGTCTAATGTAACACTTACTGCACGTCAGCGCTCCTTATTATATCTACCCAATGTGTAATGTAACATACTGCACGTCAGCGATCCTTTTTATTCTACCCAATGTCTAATGTAACATTATGCACGTCAGCAATCCTTTCATACTCTACCCAATGTCTAATGTAACATTACTGCCGTCAGCATCCTTTCATATCTACCCAATGTCTATGTACATTACTGCACGTCAGCGTCCTTTAATCTACCCAATGTCTAATGTAACATTACTGCGTCAGGATCCTTTATCTACCCAATGTCTAAGTTAACATTACTGCACGTCAGCATCCTTTTAGATCTACCCATGTCTAATGTAACATACTGCGTCAGCGATCCTTTTATATCTACAACTGTCTAAATGTACATTACTGCACGTCAGCGATCCTTTTATATCTACCCAATGCTAATGTAACATACGCACGTCAGCGAATCCTTTATATCTACCCAATGTCTAATGTAACATTACTGCACGTCAGCAATCCTTATATCTACCCAATGTCTAATGTAACATTACTGCACGTCAGCATCCTTTTATATCTACCCCAATGTCTAATGTAACATTACTGCGTCCGCAATCCTTTTATATCTACCAATGTCTAATGTAACTTACTGCACGTCAGCATCTTTTATATCTACCCAATGTCAATGTAACAGTAGCTGCACGTCAGCAATCCTTTATATCTACCCATGTCAAATGTAACATTACTGCACATCAGCAATCCTTTATATCTACCCAATGTCTAATGTAATTACTGCACGTCAGCGATCTTTTTATATCTACCCATGTCTAATTTAACATTACTGCACGTCAGCGATCCTTTTATACTCCCAATGTCTATGTAACATTACTGCACGTCAGCAATCCTTTTATATCTACCCCAATGTTATGTAACATTACTGCACGTCAGCAATCCTTTTATATCTACCCAATTCTAATGTACATTACTGTCACGTCAGCAATCCTTTTATATCTACCCAATGTCTATGTAACATTACTGCCACGTCAGCGCTCCTTTTATATCTACCCAATGTCTAATGTAACATTACTGCACGTCAGCGATCCTTTATATCTACCCATGTGTCATGTAACATTACTGCACGTCAGCATCCTTTCATATCTACCCAATGTCTAATGTAACATTACTGCACGTCACGATCCTTTTATATCTACCCAATGTCTATGTAACATAACTGCACGTCAGCAATCCTTTTATATCTACCCAATGTCTAATGTAACATTACTGCACTCATCAGATCCTTTTATATCTAAACAAAATGTCTAATGTAACATACTGCGTCAGCGATCCTTTTATCTACCCAAGTCTAATTAACATTACTGCACGTCAGCAATCCTTCATATCTCCCAATGTCTAATGTAACATTACTGCACGTCAGCAATCCTTTCATATCTACCCAATGTCTAATGTATTACTGCACGTCAGCATCCTTTTATATCTACCCAATGTCAATGTAACATTATGCACGTCAGCAATCCTTTTATATCTACCCAATGTCTAATGTAACTTACTGCAACGTCAGCAATCCTTTTTATATCTACCCCATGTCTAATGTAACATTACTGCACGTCAGCAATCCTTTTATATCTACCCATGTCTAGTAACATTACTGCACTCGCAATCCTTTTATATCTACCCAATGTCTAATGTACATTACTGCACGTCAGCAATCCTTTTATATCTCCCCAATGTCTAATGTAACATTACTGCACGTCACGATCCTTTCATATCTACCCAATGTCTAATGTAACATTACTGCACGTCAGCAATCCTTTATATCTCCCAATGTTAATGTAACATTACTGCACGTCAGCAATCCTTTTATCTACCCAATGTCTAATGTAACATTACTGCACTCAGCACTTCACATCTTTATATCTACCATGTCTAATGTACATTACTGCACGTCAGCGATCCTTTCATATCTACCCAATGTCTAATGTAACATTACTGCACGTCAGCATCCTTTATATCTACCCATGTTAATGTAACATTACTGCACGTCAGCAATCCTTTATATCTACCCAATTCTATGTAACATTACTGCACGTCAGCATCCTTTTATCTAACCCAATGTCTAATGTAACATTACTGCACGTCAGCAATCCTTTTATATCTCCAGGTCTAATTAACATTACTGCACGTCAGCGATCCTTATATCTACCCCATGTCTAATGTAACATTACTGCACGTCAGGCAATCCTTTTATTTACCCAATTTCTATGTAACATTACTGCACGTCAGCAATCCTTTTATATCTACCCAATGTCTAATGTAACATTACTGCACGTAGCAATCCTTTCATATCTACCCAATGTCTAATGTAACATTACTGCACGTCAGCAATCCTTTTATATCTACCCAATGTCTAATGTAACATTACTGCACGTCAGCAATCCTTTTATATCACCCAATGTTCTAATGTAACATTACTGCACGTCAGCAATCCTTTTATATCTACCCAATGTGCTAAGTAACATTACTGCACGTCAGCATCCTTTATATCTACCCAATGTCTAATGTAACATTACTGCACGTCAGCAATCCTTTTATATCTACCCAATGTCTAATGTAACATTACTGCACGTCACGATTCCTTTTATATTACCCAATGTCTAATGTAACATTACTGCACGTCAGCATCCTTTTTATATCTACCCAATGTCTAATGTAACATTACTGCACGTCAGCAATCCTTTATATCTACCATGTCTAATGTAACATTACTGCACGTCAGCATCCTTTTATTCTACCCAATGTGTAATGTAACATTACTGCACGTCAGCAATCCTTTTATCTCTACCCATGTTAAGGTAACATTACTGCACGCATCGCATCCTTCATATCTACCCATGTCTAATGTAACATTACTGCACGTCAGCAATCCTTTATATCTACCCAATGTCTAATGTAACATTACTGCACGCAGCAATCCTTTTATATCTACCCAATGTCTATGTACATTACTGCACGTCAGCGATCCTTTATATCTACCCAATGTCTAATGTAACATTACTGCACGTCAGCAATCCTTTTATATCTACCCAATGTCTAATGTAACATTACTGCACGTCAGCAATCCTTTTAGATCTACCCAATGTCTAATGTAACATTACTGCACGTCAGCGATCCTTTCATATCTACCCAATGTCTAATGTAACATTACTGCACGTCAGCGATCCTTTTATATTACCCAATGTCTAATGTAACATTACTGCACGTCAGCGATCCTTTTTATCTACCCAATGTCTAATGAACTTACTGCACTCAGCAATCCTTTATATCTACCCAATTCTAATGTAACATTACTGCACGTCAGCAATCCTTTTATATCACCCAATGTCTAATGTACATTACTGCCGTCAGCAATCCTTTTATATCTACCCAATGTCTAATGTAACATTACTGCACGTCAGCAACCTTTAATCTACCCAATGTCTAATGTAACATTACTGCACGTCAGCAATCCTTTATATCTACCAATGTCTAATGTAACATTACTGCACGTCAGCATCCCTTTATATCTACAATGTCTAATGTAACATTACTGCACGTCAGCAATCCTTTTATATCTACCCATGTCAATGTAACATTACTGCACGTCAGCAATCCTTTTATATCTAACATCTATGACAATTGCACGTCATGAACCTTTTAGTCTACAATGTCTATGTAACATTACTGCACGTCAGTCAATCCTTTCATATCTACCCAATGTCTACTGTAACATTACTGCACGTCAGCGATCTTTCATATCTACCCCAATGTCTAATGTAACATTACTGCACGTCAGCATCCTTTTATATCTACCCATGTCTAATGTAACATACTGCACTCAGCATCCTTTATATCTACCCAGTCTAATTGTAACATTACTGCACTCAGCATCCTTTTAATATCTACCCAATGTCTAATGTAACATTCTGCACGTCAGCATCCTTTTATATCCCCAATGTCTATGTAACATTACTGACGTCAGCAACCTTTATATCTACCATGTTAATGTACCATACTGCACTCAGCATCCGTATATCTACCCAATGTCTATGAACATTCTGCACGTCAGCAATCCTTTATATCTACCCAATGTCTAATGTAACATTACTGGCACGTCAGCAATCCTTTCATATCTACCCATGTCTAATGTACATTACTGCACTCAGCAATCCTTTATATCTACCCAATGTCTAATGTAACATTACTGCACGTCAGCAATCCTTTATATCTACCCAATGTCTAATGTAACATTACTGCACGTCAGCAATCCTTTTATACTACCAATGTCTAATGTAACATTACTGCACGTCAGCGATCCTTTTATATCTACCCAATGTCTAATGTAACATTACTGCACGTCAGCGATCCTTTTATATCTACCCAATGTCTAATGTAACATTACTGCACGTCAGCATCCTTTATATCTACCCAATTCTAATTAACATACTGCACGTCCAATCCTTTATATCTACCCAATGTGTAATGTAACATTACTGCACAGTCAGCATCCTTTATATCTACCCAATTCTAATGTAACATCTGCACGTCAGCCTAATTTATAATCTACCAATTTCTTGTCATACTGCTCAGCAATCCTTTTATCTCTACCCAATTGTCTATGTAACATTACTGCACGTCAGCATCCTTTTATATCTACCCAATGTCTAATGTAACATTACTGCACGTCAGCAGCTCCTTTTATATCTACCCATGTCTAATGTACTTACTGCAGCGTCACAATCCTTTTATATCTACCCAATGTCTAATGTAACATTATGCACGTCAGCAATCCTTTTATATCTACCCAATGTCTAATGTAACTTACTGCACGTCAGCGATCCTTTTATATCTACCAATGTCTAATGTACATTACTGCACGTCACGATCCTTTTATATCTACCCAATGTCTAATTAACATTACTGCATCGTCAGCAATCTTTTATATCGTACCCAATGTTCTAAGTAACATTACTGCACGTCAGCATCCTTTCATATCTACCCAATGTCTAATGTACATTACTGCACGTCAGCGATCCTTTCATATCTTACCCAATGTCTAATGTAACATTACTGCACGTCAGCAATCCTTTTATATCTACCCATGTCTAATGTAACATTACTGCACGTCAGCAATCCTTTTATATCTACCCAATGTCTAATGTAACATTACTGCACGTCAGCGATCCTTTCATATCTACCCATGTCTATGTCATTACTGCACGTCAGCGATCCTTTTATACTACCCAATGTCTAATGTAACATTACTGCACGTCACAATCATCTTTATATCTACCCAATGTTCTAATGTAACATTACTGCACGTCTAGCACTCCTTTATATCTACCCAACGTCTAATGTACATTACTGCACTCAGCAATCCTTTTATATCTACCCAATGCTAATGTAACATTACTGCACGTCAGTCACTCCTTTTATATCTACCCAACGTCTAATGTAACATTACTGCACGTCAGCAATCCTTTATATCTACCCAATGTCTAATGTACATTACTGCCGTCGCAACCTTTATATCTACCCAATGTCTAATGTAACATTACTGCACGTCAGCGATTTCACTTTTATATCTACCCAATGTCTAATGTAACATTACTGCACGTCAGCAATCCTTTTATATCTACCCAACGTCTAATGTAACATTACTGCACGTCAGCAATCCTTTCATATCTACCCAATGTCTAATGTAACATTACTGCACGTCAGCAATCCTTTTATATCTACCCAATGTGAATTAATTGCTTGATTCACATTTGTGAGTAAATTGTTCCCACATATTTAATCTTTAATGTGTCTCTTGTAACATCTCCTCATTTATTCACCATAAATATTGTTAATATGCTTACAGGCCAGGGGCTCTACGCTGGAGGATATATTGAACATGTGGACTAAATATAAACAAGAGTGCATAGAAAACTTGGAATATGAAAGAAGTTTGACAACTGGTAAGAGACATAAAACAAAGAGACAGCTTTGTGTCCCTCTACCTGCAGGAAAAATGCAATGTCCCAAACAGGGACATAGCTAGACGTGAGCGGGCTCGCGGGATATAGCTATGCCCCTGCTCCCAAACCCCCTGCTCCCAAACCCCCTGCTCCCAAACCCCCTGCTCCCAAACCCCCTGCTCCCAAACCATGTTACTTTGACATAACAAATACATTGTGACCTCTCTCTCTCTGTATCCATCCAACTTTCTGTTCATCTATTTGTCTATCAATCTGCACTGCACACACAAAAAGAAAACAGGACAGGTGCAGCCTTCACAGTGCAGTCATTTTATAGAAAAGATCAAGTCAAATAGGTGTAGGAGTTTGCACTCAAACATAGGTATGAGAAAAGCCCGTAGCTATGCCACAGAAACCTCCAAACTGACGATAGCAGATGCTAACTACACATAGTTCTGTCTGTAGTGGGGTTACGACCTCATACTCTCAATCTGCCATGCGCAAACTTTTTGAGGGGTGGTGTTAAATGATATGTTTTGCTTTGTTTCAGGAATATATTGCAATGGAACATTTGATAGGTTTGCGTGCTGGCCGTCTTCTCCCCCAGGAAATGTATCGATTCCTTGCCCATCGTATCTACAATCGGTGAAGCAAGGTAATGGGATCAGGCGCTACTTAGGCCCTGGGGTTATTGGTGGATCAGGCTTCTTGTTGAGCAGGGGTTGTGGATGGGCCTCTTAATGAGCAGAGGATCTGGTGGTAGCCGGGCTTATTATTGATCGGTGGAGGGTGGCTGAATGACTCTTGATGTTCAGTCTGAGATACCTGGCCCAGCTTTCCGCTACCTGAATAGGTACTATGTAATTGGCGGATTTAAAGAGAGTCACCTTGTTTATATTGTGCTGAATGTTTGCCATTGTATTATATTATAATGGATATATGAGGCAATTTGACTGGCTGTTTTCCTACCTTTATTAACGCCCCACACTTCGTTTGATTCCCATATTTAGGATGCTTTCGGGTCTTTCCCATGCTGCTTTGAATTCATTTGTTGTACTGTATGTCCATCTCTTCTATTCCAAAGGTCCACTAGAATGTGACTGTACTAATCTGATGCCTCAATATATCTCTGATCCCCCCGAGCCTGCTCATTTCCAGTATTCCTCTTTCTATAAAGATGTTTCCAATTTATACCGAATTCACACCCACTATATACAGTATCTGAATATTCCTTTCATGCTTCCCCCTCTTCCCTCGTGTACATGCTGATATTCGCATTTAGAATATATTAATGGCTGCGGAAAGTATTGCACATATTCGTTTAAAATGAAAGCTGGGAAGGGGTCTTGGGGTATTCGTTTTACCTCTAAAAATATTCCAGGTTTTACCTAAGGTCCGTTTGGTTCATTTGGCAATATGTGAATTTTCTCGTTAAATATATACTGATGAACCCAGAGTAAGTTTCTCCTCTGCCACGGAATGCCGCGGTGACCTGATTGCGCGGAGAAGAGCCGCGTGTAGCGTGTTAGAAAACATTCACTACCCGCGGCATAATGCCTTTTTTCCCCTCTGGGGAAGGGGAATCTTTGTGTATACATATAGATGTATGTGTGTGTATACTGTACATATACATAGGTGTGTGTATACATATAGATGTATGTTTGTGTATACTGTACATATACATAGGTGTGTGTATACATAGATGTGTGTGTGTGTGTGTGTGTGTATACATATACATAGATGTGTGTGTGTGTGTGTGTGTGTGTGTGTGTGTGTGTATACATATACATAGACGTGTGTGTATACATATACATGTGTGTGGCACGTGTATGTTAATCTATTTGTATGCAATATAAATATATTCTGCAAATAGTTGGCATCTTTATTAAACGATTACAAACTTTATTTTACCTACGGGCAATGCCCAATATCCATAGGATTAAGTTACCTACGGGCAATGCCCAATATCCATAGGAGTAAGCTACCTATGGGTAATGCCCAATATCCATAGGATTAAGTGGCAGTGATAAGTCACAATATAAAAATATCCCCCATAACGCCTTATCCGGAGCAATAACTATGGCTACATCTGTTAATAAGGTATGTGTACGTCTGGTAGTCTGACTTGACTTCCCATGATTCGATTTGTAGTTTGACGATTGATGCAGTTGGTATATGAGTATCTCTTTTAACATTGCTAAGTTGCTATGGAGATCTTGCGACAGAAGAGTACTGGAGATCTCGATTGAGGGGTTCGGGTGGGCGATTAGGATAAAAGAAAAAGGAGTGGGATATAAAGACACAGAATCTATGACCCTCCGATGGGAGCCACTGTTTTATTTATTCTTCGCTCACGCCTTTCTCTTTCCCCCCTTCCACGTACTCTCCGGCGGTCGTTCAGGACCCTCGTGATGTTTCTTCCCTTTTATATTGTTTCTGTTATTGTTATGGTCCTTGGTTTCAAACTGGCTTTAGGCTTATTTTTTTGTGGTATAGCGTTTGTCTCTGCCTAGCCGGAATGAAACCATTTCTAAAAAACTACTTTTTCCCCCCTCATGGATATGAGGGAATGGTTTACAGAATACGAGAACCTGCATAACCGAGTGCAAAGGCTCTTCTCGCAGCTACTAGAATATCTCCCTATGTATACCTTGGCCGGAAAGTACAAATGGATGGGAACCTTTTGAATGAAGAGAGTGAAGATGGCATGGAACATTTGGAAGATACAAGACAATCTTTTAAGGGAACTTTCCATTGTGCCTGAAGGGGAAAGTTTTGCCCGTGGTTCTGCCGTGCTCAAGTAGGATGTGCACCTGTATTTGCCCGCGCTCACGTATGGATGTGGACCGTGTATCCTGCCCGGGTTCACGTGGATGTGAACGTGTATTGCCCGGGCGATCAACGTGGATGGACCGTGTATCCTGCCCGTGCTCACATATGGATGTGACCCGTGTGTGTTCTGCCGGCTCAGTATGGATGTGACCGTGTTCTGCCCGTGCTCAAGTATGGATGTGACCGTGTGTTCTGCCCCGTGCTCACGTATGGGTGACCCGTGTATTCCCCCTGCACGCTCACATATGGATGTGACCCGTGTGTTCTGCCGTGCTCACGTATGGAGTGACCCGTGTATCCTGCCGGTCACGTATGGATGCTGGTTGTGTTCTGCCCGTGCTCACGTATGGATGTGACCCGTGTGTTTCTGCCCGTGCTCAGTATGGATGTGACCGTGTATCCTGTGCTCACGTATGGAGTGACCCATGGTATCCTGCCCGGGTTCGTGGATGTGACCAGTGTTCTGCGGGTACGTATGGATGTGACCCGTGTATTCTGCCGTGCTCACGTTATGGATTGACCCATGTATTCTGCCCGCGCTCACGTACAATGTGACCGGTGTATCCTGCCCGTGCTCACCTTGGATTTGACCCGTGTGTTCTGCCCGTGCTCACGTATGGAGTGACGTGTTGTGTTTGCCCGCGCTCACGTCTATGGTGTGACCCGTGTGTTCTGCCCGCGCTCACGATGGATGTGACCCGGTATCCTGCCGGGCTCACTATGGATGTGACCCGTGTTTCTTTCCCGTGCTCATGTATGATGGTGACCCGTGTATCCTGCTCGTGCTCACGTACGGATGGGACCCGTGTATCCTGCCCGCGCTCACGTATGGATGTGACCCGTGTATCCTGCCTGTGCTCACGTATGGATGTGACCCGTGTGTTCTGCCAGTGCTCACATATGGATGTGACCGTGTATTTGCCCGCGTCACGATGGATGTGACCCGTGTGTTCTGCCCGTGCTCACGTATGGATGTGACCCGTGTGTTCTGCCCGCGCTCACGTATGGATGTGACCCGTGTATCCTGCCTGTGCTCACGTATGGATGTGACCCGTGTGTTCTGCCAGTGCTCACATATGGATGTGACCCGTGTATCCTGCCCGCGCTCACGTATGGATGTGACCCGTGTGTTCTGGCGCTCAAGTATGGAGGGGACCCGTGTATCCTGCCCGGGCTCACGTGATGGATGTGACCCGTGTATTCTTCCGTGCTCAGTATGGATGTGACCCGTGTTCCGCTTGTGCTCACGTACGGATGGGACCCGTGTATCCTGCCCGCGCTCACTAGGATGATTCTTGTCTGTATGTTTCTCCTGCGTCTGCCCCTCACTCTATTCTTTCCCGTGTATCCTGCCTGTGCTCACGTATGGATGTGAACCGTGTGTTCTGCCAGTGCTCAATATGGATGTGAACCGTTGGATTCTGCCGGCTCACGTCATGAATGGGATGCTGACCCGTTGTGTGTCTGCCTGTGCTCACGTATGGATGTGACCCGTGTTCCTGCACCAGTTGCTCAAGTATGGTGTGTGAACGTGTGTATCCTGCCACTTGCTCACGTATGGGATGGACCCGTGTGTTGCTTCTGCCCGGCTCAAGTATTATGGATGTGACCCGTGTATCCTGCCGGGTTCACAGTTGGATGTGACCCGTTATCCTGCCGGGCTCACTATGGATGTGACCGTGTTCCTGCCCGTGCACATATGGATGTGACCCGTGTGTTCTGCCCGTGCTCACGTATGGAGTGACCCGTGTGTTTGCCCGTGCTCACGTATGGATTGTGACCTGTGTATGCCCCGTGTCTACGTATGGATGTGACCTGTGATCTGCGCCGTGCTACGTATGGATGTGACCCGTGTATCTGCCCGTGCTCACGTTGGATGTGACCCTGTTATGCCCGTGCTCACGTATGGATGTACCCGTGTTCCTGCCGTGCTCACGTATGGATTGTGACCCAGTGTTCGCCCGTGTCACGTTATGGATGTGACCCGTGTCGTTGTGCCCGTGCTACGTATGGATGTGACCCGCTGTATCCTGCCCGTGCTCACGTTATGGAATGTGACCAGTGTATCCTGCCCGTGCTCACGTATGGATGGACCCGTGTATCCTGCCCGCGCTACGTATGGATGGGACCGTGTATCTGCCCGGTGCTCACGTATGGATGTGACCGTTATCCTGCACGGCTCACTATGGAGTGACCCGTGTATCCTGCCACGCTCACGTATGGATGTGACCCGTCGCTATCCTGCCCGGGCTCACGTATGGATGTGAACCCGGTATCCTTGCCCGTGCTCACAGTTATGGATGTGACCCGTGTATCTGCCGTGCTCACGTATGGATGTGACCGTGTGTTCTGCCGTGCTCTACGTATGGATGTGACCCGTGTATCCTGCTCCGTGCTCACGTAGGATGTGACCCGTGTATCCTGCCCGGCATCACGTATGGATGTGGACCCGTGTATCCTGCCCGCTCACGTATGGGATGTTGGAACCGTGTATCCTGCACCGTGCTCACGGAGATGGGAACGTTCGTATCATGGCGGGCTACGTTATGGATGTGACCCGTGTGATTCTGCCCGTGCTCAAGTTAGGATGTGACCGGTGTATCTGCCCGTGTCACGTATGGATGTGACACGTCTGTATCGGCCAGCGCTCACGTATGGGGTGACCCGTGTATCCTGCCGAGCACACGTAGGATTGATCCGTGTGTTCGCGTGCTCACGTAGGATGTGAACCTGTGATTCCTGCCCGTGGCTCAGTATGGATGTTGATCCGGTGTTCTGCGACTCACGTATGGATGTGACCGTTGCGGTTGCCGTGCTCAAGTATGGATGTGACCCGTGTGTTCTGCCGTGCTCACGTCATGGATGTGACCGTGTTGTGTTCTGCCCGTGCTTCACGTATGGATGTGACCTTGTGTGTGTTCCTGCCCGTGCTCACGTAGGATGTGACCGTGTTGTATGCCCGTGATCACGTATGATGTGACCCGTGTATCCTGCCGCGCTCACGTATGAATGTGACCCGTGTATCCTGCCGGGCTCACGTTATGGATGTGACCCGGTATCCTGCAGGGCTCAGATGAATGTGATCGTGTGTCTGCGTGTCACGTAGGATGTGACCTGGTGCCTCTGCCCGTGCACGTATGGATGTGACCCGTGTATCTGCCCGGGCTCACGTAGGATGGACCCGTGTGTTCCGCGCTACGATGGAGTTGAACCCGTGATCCGCCCGGGTTCACGTATGGATGTAACTGTGTATCCTGCCCCGCTCACGTATGGATGTGGACCCGTGATCTGCCACGGGCTCACGTATGGATGTGATTCGTGTTTGCCCGTGCTCACGTAGATGTGACCCGGTGTTCTGCTGTGCTCACAAGGATGTGAAATTGACCCTAAATGTGAAGATAATTCAGAAGCTTCAGACAATGGATGAATGCTGTGTATTACCTGAAGAGGCAGAAAAAAGAATGATGGGGTGGAAACCAAACAATGACATCTTTACATGGTGAAGAAATTAAAATGGCGGTCGGCCAGACATATCACAAGAAGAAATTACCATCATTGGACAAACATGGTACGCAACTGGATTTCAAGGGAAATTAAAAGACCAAGACGACAACCAAACGTAAGATGGGAGGATGGAACCGGAAAATGTGTTAGAGTAGCGTGGAGAAGAGAGGCTGTAACCGCACAAGATTTATCAAAGGAAAGCAATGGGATTTGATTTCTTTGATAAATCTGGTGCCATTTGCTTTTTTTTGTAGAAGCAACACTTTAGTAAATAACCTGTATAATGTATACAAAACTTCCTAATGCAGAGAGGAGAGCTAATTCTCTTGGTCCGGCTACTGAGCGCTTCATGGGATTGCTTGGTCTAGATACAAAGTAGGGCGGCCCAGGGTGCAGGTTACCATCCAGGCCAGGCCAACCCTGACTTAGGGGAATGTGTATCAACATGCTGCAATTTCTCCAGAACAGAGGAGAATTTGTATCATTTGAACCAGCAGTGCACGAGGCTTGTGCACCCCACAGTACTAGTGGCAGCAACCTTCCTGAGTGATCACATCGTCGCTACATCACAGCGGAGCCATGATGTATGGGGTAAGTCACGTGGGCCTTCAGGTGCCAGCCAGTAGGGCACTCAGAGTTAACCTTCTTTCTTACATTTGATACTAAATTTGGGGGGAAGGGCAGAGGTTAATGCTACGTAAAACTGGCGGCTTTATTTAACACAAAGGAAAACTGTACCAAGTAATACTCAACTCTTCATACATCTCATGATAATATTGCAGTGCCTATCACTCCCCTGATCCCTGGTTCCTTCCATGAACGCTCCCCCAAATTATCACTGGCTCAAAATTAGCGCAAAGCACCTTGGGGGAGATTCATCAAGCTTTGATATGAGATATGGCGCAGCAAACCTGCGTTAACCGCCATGAAAATCAATGGCAGTCAACGTGCATTCACGTTGAGATAATCCGTGTAACTCGGTGCTAGGTTCATTATGTATGTTATAACAATGCAATTTAACTGTTTATTGGAGCATTGGTTCAGTTTACAACACTTGATACACTTTTCGACACAGTTGTGTGATGTTTATAGTTGTAACTAGCAGAATCTGCGTAAATCACAGGATTGAAATACACTACGATCTCCTCTGGCAGATGTCTGGAGCAAAGCCTCGTATGGAAACCTTTCAACATAAACCTTCAACTATGTTGATATTTGAAAATGGTCCATGCCAAACTTTTTCGGCAGCCTGGAATATTAACCCTTGCCTGTGTTTTAGAACAATGCTCTTAGTACACGGATGCAAATACACATTTGAACATAACTAGGGCATTTACAATCTCATGTGCATTTTTATCTGAAATATTCACTTTGTTTTGTCATTTATCATTTTTATTAATTTGTGAAAAAACATACTAACTAATAGTTGGAAGCACAAAATACAATGCAATATGATTATGGAACAACCATATACAGTACAGACGTTATGGGTATACGAGTTATAAAAATGTAAGCATAAATGATAAACTAAATAGCAAAAAGGACAAAGTCAAATAAAAATATAAGAAGAAAGAGAGGAAAGGAAAAAAGTTAGATAGAGAGATAGAGAGATAGAGAAAGAGAGAGAGAGAAGGGGGTGGGGTAGAAAATAGAGAGATAGAGAGTAGAGAGAGAGAGGAGAGAGAGAGAGAGTAGAGGAAGAGATCAGACACACACACAATAGATAGAGAGAGGATAAAATAAGATATGATTATAATATATAGAGATATATATATAAGATATATATTAGATATGTTTCCTTAATCATTAATTCATAGATTGTGTCCTTATTTTGCTATTTAGTTTAGCTATATAATAGTGGTTGACAAAATCACCAAAAAAATTCTACTCGCCACACAAAAAAAATCTACTCGCCCTAGTACCAAATGTGCTGCTTGGGGCAATATTTACTCGCGGGGGTTAAATCCACCACCGGGGCGAGCAATGTATAGGTTTGTCGAACACTGTATATATATATATATGTGTGTGTGTGTTGTGGTGTGTGTGTGTTTAATTGTATATAAATATATAGTATATATATATAATATATATATATATATATATGTGTGTGTGTGTATAAATATATATATATATATATGTGTGTGTGTGTATAAATATATATATATATATATATTTGTGTATATATATAGTTAATGTTGGCAGATGGCACTCGCATATAATGTAATGATAGGTGCGTGTCCCATAGATTAGGAATAAGTAAAGTATCCTTATCGGCATTCCCTATTCCGAGGACCTAACAGCAAGGAACAGACAGCACACAAGGTAATCCAGTATCAAAAATGTATGGCAGATTTGTGGCGCATTCTCCAACGTTTCGGTCCTTTAAACAGGATCTTTCTCAAGGGAGTGCTCCTTGAGAAAGGTCCTGTGTGACGGACAGAAACGTCAGTGAATGCGTCACAAATCTGCAATACATTGTTGATACTGGATCGGCTCCTTGTAACCTTGGGCGAGTCACTTTATCTCCCTGTGCCTCAGGCACCAAAAACATAGATTGTAAGCTCCACGGGGCAGGGACCTGTGCCTGCAAAATGTCTCTGTAAAGCGCTACGTAAAACTAGCAGCACAATACAAGAACATGCTATTATTATATTATTATTATCTCATAAGGGGAAAAATTAATTCCTTTCTGACTCCAAGAATTGGCAATCAGATTACTCCCTGGATCAACATCCTTCCCATGTATACTTATTTGGTATATCCCTGTATACCTTTCCTTTCTAAAAATATGTCCAAACTTTGTTTGTTGAACATATCTATTGTATCTGCCATCACAGTCTCCATGGGTAATGAATTCCACATTTTAACTGCCCTTACTGTAAAGAACACTTTCCTTGGATTTAAGGTTTCCTGTAACGTGACCCTGGCCCCTTGTACAATGGGATAAGATACGGAGAAGCAAATGCTGCTCTAATCACCATTACTCTTTACAAATATCTCCATAACTAGTGCCTTATACGTAAAGAAATGTGTTATAGGTAATATGTTTAATTTACATGCATGTATAAAATTCCCTATTATTCTTCCTTCTGAGTCGTTGCATCTCAGTAAAACTATAACACGAGTCTCTGCTCCAATGGCATTCACTATAGGGCAAGAGAAATCTCACTTTTAGTGTGTCTGGCTTCTCCCACCTCATATCTCGACGTGGCCCCTCGCAGACGGACTTACAGAACACCCTCCTACTGTCTCTGGACGTTCTTCCTACTTACCACTTAGACTGTAAGCTCTTCAGGACAGGGACCTTTTCCTAATGTTACTTTTATGTCTGAAGCGCTAATTCCCATGATGTATTATATTATGTTACATGTATTAGTGCTATGAAGTGCTATGTATATGGATTGCGCTATATAAATAAAGATATACATACATCTTAAATCCTTACTTGTTAGATACTTCCGTTCCATGCTTGGACACTCAAACAGTATTGATTGTGTTTGCAGTGTCCGGCCATAAAGCAGCTCTCGAGGGTGGTCCTGAGGGCAATATGCAAGGGTAATTATCTCAGCGAGTACTGTAGTATGGAAGGCAGCTGGAGTGAGTCTCACCTTGATTGAACGACACTGATCATGATTACAGTACAATGTTTAGGTTTTGAATGTTTTGTTCAGTGTGTTTACTGACAGAGAGCTAATCATGTTTTACATGTTACAAACCGCCTATTAAGGTATAGAAATCCTTGTGGGGATGAATGTAGTATTAACGGTTTAGTGCTAGTGGTAATCCATTCCCCCAAACTCATGCAAAGAACAGGAGCCACTGCACAAGGGATGAATATACAGTTATTGCCTTAGCAATCTGCACAGGTCTGAGGATTACTGATTACTAACTGATGATATTCGGTGACAGTGAGGTGGAAGAGGTTAACAAGCCCCGGGACGGTATTAGCACGGGTCACATCTATGTAGCTCAATTACTTAGGTTGGTTTCCAATTTGATCCCTGTTTGTTTAATTTGTATCTACTACACCCGCAACTGTGTTACTGTCATTAGCAAACAAACAAATACATACGCTCGCTCTGTCAAACCTTAATCCAGTGCATTACTTGTTCTGTGCTAGAATTGTTTTAGTGCAAATTAGTTATATTCTGCCTAAGTACTACGTATGCTAAGTACTGACATGCAGTATGGATTCATAAGCAACAGATCTGATTTTAAAAATAAGATAGCATTTTACCATGAAGATCAAAATATAACAACTCTAAAGTTACAATCTTAATGTGAGTTGTACATTAACTAAACTAATATAGGTTTATTGTGACAGAATTGTATAGTTTAAGGGAACATTGAAGCATTTCATATAGCAAATACAGTACTTCCCAAAGTATTAGGATCATTTATATAGAAAGTGAGATATTGTAAATAAAATGGAGACAGTGGTGCTGGATTCCAGAGGAATGTGTCAAATTATTATTGAATAAAGCAGCAAGTTATTAAACGCAGCAGTGTAAGGATGAACCTCATAAAGCATACAGTACATGATGTAATGTGTACATTGAGCTTTGTCTTTAAAGCTGTGTTTACGTTTAGGAAGCTCGGGGCATGTACACAGATACTGCTCTGACCACGGAATTTGGCAAAAGATGGAAAACTCAACAGAAATTTGGCGTGACATTACGGAATGTTTTAAAAATAATCACTTCCAACTAAATGTAAGTCTGGCTTGTTTCTTTTATCCTACATCTGTAATCCCCTGGGGTTTCTTACATTCTTTAATTGATGGGTTCAGATATTATCATGAAATAGTGTAGATTTTACTATAACAAATAGTGGGTTGGAATCCTTACGAATGAATAAAAAAATGTAGCAAACCAATAATTGGTGATTCTATGAGCATTCCATCAATTAATGCGCCCATGTTTCTAGTATTAGAAATGTTTTAATTAGCAATTAATGAAAGCAAAGCCTATTGTATATATTCGCTTACATAATATTTCTGTTTGCTAATGCTCTTTAAAGGAGTTTTGAACAGCTGAAATGATGAAAGAACGGTTACAAATGATAATGAAGCTGTTCTATGGCTGAGCGCTTATACTTTATTGTAGCTCCAAACATGTTACTAAACAGGACTACATTTTTAATTTTCACTTTATTCCCTATCTTTTAATTGTTATTATTGCTCTGGCTCTGGAAGAGCGCCAGCATTGTACATACACATTGGCTACTTCCTCGCACATACAGTATATTCAAGTAAACAAATATTAAGCTCTGTGTGCTATTGCAAGTAAAACCTATAAGGAAGTACAGTACCATTAAAAATACAAAGTTAAGAGCAAATAAATAATCCATCTTTGGCTACTAAAGCTCTATTTAAGTAGTTCCTCTCTGGTGTTGAGTTTCTACCAGCAATAGCAATGTATGATAAGTATGTAGTCCACTATATATTACAATTAATAAAATATTTGAAACTGTTAAACAAGAACTAAGAGCGCAGTTTAATTACAATAAAATACAATCACTACCATTTTCTGTGGGGTGCTATTTATACAATTAGTGTAGTAGTAGATCTGAACATGTCATTTGTTCTGATATCTTACGCTTAATGACCCAATATTGCATTTACCTATAAAAGTTCTTCTGCGCATCATTTTACATGCGGCAGCAATGTGTATTCAACCTACACAGTAACTATAAGTAACATCGAAGATACTTTTCCCTTTAGTACAAATGTCCATGAATCTGTTAAAGAGACAATCCCCAGACAAAAAGGAAACAATCAGTGATGCTGGCTTTCTTTAAAATGTATTAACGGAAAAATATTCATGTTTCTTTTTCAGCTGTGGACACTAACTCTCATATAGGCCAATAATATATTATCCATTCATTTGAATGAGCCATTAAGTGAGCCACAATCCCCTGTAAATGGGACCTTAATCGTCCTCCAACCTTGGTGGCTTGATTAAAGCTGGCATAGTTATTAAATAGAAGAAAGGGAATACTAACGTGCAAATGTCTTCTCTGCCAAAAGAGGAGAATCTACAGATACCCATCAAAGGATATCCATTGTGAATCACTGGTAAAGCACTAGGTGACTAGGGTACCGTAGGATACCAATAACTATTCCCCAGCCCAAGACACTAGAGGTCTTGACACCACTTTTTTTTAACATAGATTTATAGAATATATAGTTACATTATTTTCTATTTTTTTTTGTCAAAGTAATAACTGTACTCCCTTATCTTGTTGTAGGAAAAAGATCATGCATTACTTTCAGCTCTACAGCTCAGTTATACCATTGGGTATTCAGTGTCTCTGGGAACACTTGCATTGGCCCTTTTTATTCTATTGATATTCAGGTTGGTATAACCTCATCTGGTTTAGAGTTTAACAGCTACTAATAACTGTACTGTAGTGAGTTATCGGACCTGTTGAAGGCAGTAAGGAACTCTCCAGACTTATTATAATGGCAAGAGGACGGGAGACCAGGACCTTTAACACCTTTTAACCAGGATCATTCAATAAGCAAAACAAGGTAGTGGAATAAAATGAGGTATATTCGGGTAAACCCGCGTACACACAGTGAAATACAAAATACAGACAGAATACACACTTACTGGGGGTCTGGGGGTGAAAACTAGCCTCAAATAGGTGCAGGGCGACTGCTTCGGAAGGCTTACCCTGACCGGGAAATCCTCCCGGGCTTCCTGGTCCTCTTTTTGGCTAAAAACCTTAGTCGCGACCGCTACGTTCTATTCTCAAAACTTGAACTTCGCATCTGACTTGGGGCCTCATGCACTAAAGTCCGATAGAAAAAATCACCAGGGTTTTTAAATCGCCATTTTTTACAGCGTTGCTACCACGGTATGCAGAAAGCCCAGAATACCAGTGATAGCAACATTTCCACAAATGGCGAGTAGCCGGCGCCGAGATGATCTGCCCTCCGAAAAGGGCTCACCTGCCGAGTTGTTTCTGCTGCAGAGAGAAAGAGACGTCTCTCGCTGCGCAAATCTCGCCGGAAATTAAAGTTGTTACATTTTAATTTTATTAATAGTGTAGATGAGCAGGGAGTCTCCGGAGCAGAACCGGGGTGATTTGAGGTCCGGGGACCCCCTGCTTCCCGAGATACAGGCCGCATTATTGGGTGCCGGTATCTGCTATGCATTGAAATGTCCCGGTCACGTGACATGAGACATTTAAATGCATTGGAGATACCGACACCCCATAATAGGGCCCGTATCTTGGGAAGCAGCGGGTCCCCGAGGCTGAAATCAAAGCGGTTCAGCACAGGAGACCCCCTGCTCCCGCACACTTTTAATAAAAATTACATTAAAGCAGCTTCATTACCTTAGCGGATATCCGCTAAGGCAATGAAGGGGTTAAACACCAGTGCCGTGCTTATTGTGGGTAGAGGTGGTGGGTGAAGGGGGTATTAGTCCCAAGGATGGGTTTTTAGGTCTACTGGGTGAGTAGCGGGAGGAGTTAACAACTTCATTACGTTAGCGGTATTAACCGCTAAGGTTATGGAGGGGTTAAGTCCAGCCGCGTAGTCTCCCCGCAAGGCATAAACACCCACCAAGGGCCAAATACCAGCTTCACCCACCCCCGCTACCCACAATAAGCATGGCACTGGTGGTTAACCCCTTCATTGCCTTTGCGGTTAGCCGCTAAGGTAATGAAGTTGCCTGTAAATGTATTTTTATTGCATGGGATTCATGCCGGGGGTCTCCGGTGCAGGTATTAATGGATATCAGCTCTGGAGTCTCCCGGCATCAATCCGATACAGGAAAAATGCATTTTATTTTCTAAGTGCCGTCTCGCTGCTCATCGGCAGCTTCTCCCCACCTTCTTGCCGACTTTATTTGGCGAGGCGATTTGGAGAGGAAACCTCCATTCTAGAGTGGCGATCAGCCTCGATAAGCTAATCGGGCTACTAGAATGCAGCGGGTTTGAGAAGCTGGCGGTAAGTGGCTTCTCGCCGCGTGTTTGGCGGGTTTTTTTTCTCTGCAACAAAAAACGGCGATTTTTGTTCTTATCGGGGCTTACTGAATAGCAGTAGGCTTTTTTGGCGATAAGTGGCTTATCGCTGCTTATAGCATGAGGCCCTTAGTCTCTGCTGGGCAGTCTTTTCTAGCTTAAGAAATGAAGCCGGCTGCTTTGCTATTCATAACAGAGCAACTTTGAAAAGCTCGTCCGCGCTTCACCGACTCACAGGATGAGCGCGCACCTAGCCGGCCACGAATCACCCGGCAGAGCAGGGCGCACGAGCGCCAGTGCGCCCTCTCCCTGCCTGGCCGCGGCCATAGAGTTTTATAATGCCCTTGTATAATAGATAGCTGCTGCATAAAATGTGTTAAAATTTCATTATTTGCATCTATTACTTTGGATGAGAAACAGTCTAGTGGTTAAGGACATAGACTGTGGGTGAGATATACTAAGTTCCGAGACCAGTCATTGCACAGGGATCCTACGCTGGCTGCCTTTCAATTAACGACAGTCAATGCAGGGTCACTGTGGAATAATCAGTATCGGAGCTATGGAAATCCCAGCATATGGGGGATCTGTATTAAGATAATGCTATTTGCTCTTTAATACTGTATACTTTTGTCTTAAGCTTTTCCGGGACTGATTGACATACCAGCTACGTTACACCTATTTTCTAGAAGCAAATAAAGCTCATATCTTCATCGGAGCAGTGAGCCTGATGGAGATGGAAGTGGAGGGCACACCACTTCTGTTTGTCATCGGAGGGCTGGTCACAACCATGTGATCTTTTAACAAAGCGAACACATGGTTGTGAATCCGGAGAGTCCATGACACTCAGGTGCCACTGGACCTCCAGCAGGGAAAAGGTTAAGTAAGCTTGCTCTGGCGTCACATGTATGAAACTTGCTATTTGAGTTACTTACTTCACACCCGGTGGGTTAAATGGACACAAAGACAAGAGAAGCATAAAGCAGTTACAGATGATATATCTTCTTGCAGAGGTGTTTAAAACAGGAAGTGTTTTTAATCAAAATAAGCTTTTATCAGTCGGAAACTTCAAAACACACATCTTGGGATTAGCAAAACAGGGAGGCAGGAAAACGAACAGCGAACTCCGACCTGGAGCGCTAACTAACACCGCATACTGGAGCGCTGACTAACACCGCATACTGGAGCGCTAACTAACACCGCATACTGGAGCGCTAACTAACACAGCATACTGGAGCGCTAACTAACACCGCATACTGGAGCGCTAACTAACACACCGCATACTGTAGCGCTACTAACACAGCATACTGGAAGCGCTAACTAACACCGCATACTGGAGCGCTAACTAACACCGCATACTGGAGCGCTAACTAACACCGCATACTGGAGCGCTAACTAACACCGCATACTGGAGCGCTAACTAACACCGCATACTGGAGCCCCTATCTAGGGGTTGGGGGGCTAGGCCCCTTACCAACAACAAAGGACAAAACCGGGCGGAGGTCAGTTACCTTTGGCTGGGGTGGGGGTCTGCAAGTCCCTGTACAGGGTTTCTCTCCACAACTGTCCAGGGTCCAGTCTGTTAATGAGCCAGGTGGAAGCTGGTTAATTGCTTCATGCTGAGATGAACCTGCTGGGTGCCACGGCTAGGTGCCACCCTGCTGGGTGCCACGGCTAGGGACATGCTCTTCTTGTAACGCCTTTAGACAGAGGAAATAACCGGTCACACTCCTTATATTATTGCATTAAGCAAATCCTCTCCTAGCTGTTCCAGTCACCCTTCCCAAAATAATTACTCATGTAAACGGAACAAAGTCTGTGCACTGCTCCCCTTTATATACAAAGACATGTAACATGTTACTGAAACTCTTGGTGCTAACTTAACTTCAGTAATTCCACCCAGGATTCATATTACCCCTGGGGTCTCTTTGCATATTACAATTATGCTGTAACAGTTTTATGCTTGGGACGCCTTATATTTGCATTTTGTTAACTGGTCACTGATAGCGCTTTGTACACAAGTAGAAATATTGTATTTATTAGAAGCATTATGTAATTAATTACTATGAAGAACATTTATATGTGCTAGGCGTATATTATATGTGCTATACTTATTGGAATGAACTCACACACATACATAATCAAACATATATGTATATATATAATAATTATTATTATTTGGTTCTGCAGGAAACTTCACTGCACTAGAAATTATATCCATATGAATCTGTTTGCTTCCTTTATCATGCAAGCTCTGACAGTCCTTATAAAAGATATTATCAACCACAACACTGACCCAAAGAAACCAAATGACGAAACTGAATGGATGGCGTATTTAACTTCCGAGGTAAGTTCGGATATTAAACCAAATATACCATCCTTTGTAATGTGTGATTAGGAAAGTCTTTTTTTTCTGTCTGTCTTGGGCATCAGCATTAATTAGGTTGTTAGCGATATACAGCCGGAACCTTCTGTAACTGACCCTAGCCGGCCAGCGATGGGTGACACCTCTCAGGCCACGGAGTCCAATGGGCTGTAAGGTTTCTTCCAGCACCAGAAAGTGCCATATGGCACAGTGCTTATTAGTAAATGTGTCCCTTTATCTTTAGGCTAGCAGCCCCAAAATGTTATGTTCTCTTTATGTTTGTATTTTAAACCCACTGTCTACTGTTTGTGTCTTCTGAAAAACAGATTCAAGTTAAAGAGTAGCACGGGGGGCAGCCATGTTTCCTCTTTGGTGATATGGTTTACCCAGGTACCAGAGACCACTTGGGATCATTTATGATTACTTCAATTATTTTATTCATCTTTAGGCCTTCCTTGATGATATTAAGTACGCATGGTTATTACCTTACTCGAAAACATTCAAATTCCAGGTCTTCCGAATTGTGGCTACCTTTATAAATTCTATACTGTAAAATTCTGCGCACAATTTGTCATAAGAAAAATGTATTATATAAACCATTGTACTTTTATTGACCTTGCAACAAAACCCTTATTTCCAAAAAAATATTTGATAAAGTAGAATAATTGTGAGTTTTAACTGCCAGCGGATTTTGTAACATTTTGGTTTATGGGACAAATGGATTTTATTTGGAGTTCAGGTCCGAAAACGTAATGAGAACAATTACCGTCCACATAAATATGAGTTTCAGAATTGCACTTACTGTTTAGTTGCAAGCAGAAGGGGTTTAGGAGTATCACAGTACCACTCAGTTTAAATGCAGTAGTAGTATTTAGACTTTATTTAGATCAAATATGCACACAATATATGAAAAGCAAATGCTTCTGTGCACTCAATTCAGCAGTGGCGACAACTGTGGGGTAATGTAGTGGCGACAACTGTGGGGTAATGTAATGGTGACACCTGTGGGGTAATGTAGTGGTGACATCTGTGGGGTAATGTAATGGTGACCCGTGTGGGGTAATGTAGTGGTGACACCTGTGGGGTAATGTCATGGTGACACCTGTGGGGTAATGTCATGGTGACACCTGTGGGGTAATGTAATTGGTGACACCTGTGGGTTAATGTAGTGGTGACACTGTGGGTTAATGTAGTGGTAACACCTGTGGGGTAATGTAGTGGTGACACCTGTGGGGTAATGTAGTGGAGACAACTGTGGGGTAATGTCATGGTGACACCTGTGGGTTAATGTAGTGGTGACACCTGTGGGGTAATGTAATGGTGATACCTGTGGGGTAATGTAATGGTGACACCTGTGGGGTAATGTAGTAGTGATACCAGTGGGGTAATGTAGTGGTAACACATGTGGGGTAATGTAGTGGTGACACCTGTGGGGTAATGTAATGGTGACACCTATGGGGTAATGTAGTGGTGACACCTGTGGAGTAATGTAGTGGTAACACCTGTGGGATAATGTAATGGTGACACCTGTGGCGTAATGTAGTGGTGACACCTGTGGGGTAATGTAGTAGTGACACCTGTGGGGTAATGTAGTGGTAACACCTGTGGGGTAATGTAGTCGTATCACCTGTGGGATAATGTAATGGTGACACCTGTGGGGTAATGTAATGGTTACACCTGTGGGGTAATGTAATGGTGACACCTGTGGGGTAATGTAGTGGTGACACCTGTGGGGTAATGTAATGGTGACACCTGTGGGGTAATGTAGTGGTAACACCTGTGGGGTAATGTAGTCGAATCACCTGTGGGGTAATGTAGTGGTGGAACACAGTGGGGTAAGTAAATTGGTGGACACTGTGGGGTAAGTAAGTTGGTTGATCACCTGTGCGGGTAAAGGTTAATGTAGGTCAGTGACACCGAGGGTAATGTAGTGGTAACACATGTGGGTGTAATAGCAGTGGTGACGGGAGCCTGTGGAGGGGGTAATTTAGTGGTGCACCTGTGGGTAATGTAGTCTTATACACCTGTGGGGTATTTGCTAGTGGGCATATCTACCTGTGGGGTGGAATGTGTGACACCTGGTGGGGTAATTTATGTATTGACACTGGGCAAATTAGTGGACACCTGTGAGTAATTTAGTGTGACAACCTGTGGGTATGTCATGGTAACACCTGTGGGTATATAGTGGTAAACACTGCTGGTGGGTAATGTTGTTGGTGACCCTGTGGGGTATGTTTGTAAATACACCTGGGGGTATATGGAATATGGTGACCCAGTGGGTAATGTAGAGTGGTGCACACTGTGGGGTTAATGTAGTGGATAAACCTGTGGGGTAATGTAAATGCGGGAACACCTGTGGGGTGATTGTAGTGGTACACCTGTGGGGTAATTGTAATGGTAACACCTGTTGGGTAATTAATGGTGACACCTGATGTGTGTAATGTAGTGGTGACAAACCCTGTGGGGTTGATGTAGTGGTACCACCTGTGGGGTAGTTAATTGGTAACACCTGTTGGGGAATGTAATGGTGACACCTGAGGGGTAATGTAGTGGTGACACCTGTGGATAATGTAGGTACACTGGGGGTAATTTGTGGTGCTGCACTGTGGTGTAATGAGTGGTAACAAATGTGGTGGTAATATAGGTATTGGTATACACCATGGGGGAGGGGTAATGTTAGTGGTAAACCTGTGGGGGTATATGTAGTTGACACCTGGGTGGGTAATTGTAGTGGTAACGACCGTGGGGTAATATAGTGGTAACACCTGTGGGTAATGTAGTGTAACACCTGGGGGGTAAGTTTTAGCGCTGGTTGAAACACTGTGGGGTTAATGTAGTGGTGAACACCTGTGGGGGTACACTGGTAGTGGTGACACCTGTGGGGTAATTGTAGTGGTAACACCTGTGGGGTATGTATGTGGTGACACGTGGTAATGAAGTGGGCACCTGTGGGGTAATGTAGTGGTAACACACTGTGGGGTAATGTAATGGTGACACCTGTGGGTGATGTAGTGTACACTGTGGGGTCAATTGTATGGTGACACCTGTGGGTATTAGTGTGGGACAATGTGGGGTAATGTATGAACACCTGTGGGGTAATTAGTGGAACACCTGTGGGGTAATGTAGTTGGTAACACCTGTGGGGGTAATGTAGTGGTGACTCTGTGGGGTAATGTGATTGGTGACACACCTGTGGGTAATGTAGTGGTAACCTGTGGGGTATATGTGTAGTGGTAACACCTGTGGGTGTAATGTAGTGGGTGGCACCTGGGGGGTAATTATAATGTGGTGACGGACACCTGGAGGGGTCATGTAGTGGTAACCGTACTTGTGGTTGTTTGTTATGGGTAATGGGTGACACCTGGGTGGTGATGTTATTGTGGTACACCTGTGGGTAATGTAGTGGTAAACACCATGTGGGGTAAGTAGTGGTGACCCTGGGGGTAATGTTAGTTGGTGAAACTGTGGGGGGTAATGTAGTGGTAACACCTGTGGGGTAATGTAGTGGTGACACCTGTGGGGTAATGTAGTGGTGACACCTGTGGGGTAATGTAGTGGTGACACCTGTGGAGTAATGTAGTGGTAACACCTGTGGGGTAATGTCGTGGTAACACCTGTGGGGTAATGTAGTGTGAACACCTTGGGGTAATGTATGGTGTACCCTGTGGGTAATGTATGGTACCTGTGGTATGTGTGGTGACTACTGTGGGGTAATGTAGTGGTACACCTGTGGGGTAATGTAATGGTGACACCTGTGGGTAGGATGTGATGTGTAACCACCTGTGGGTAATGTATGGTACCACTGTGGGTAATGTAATGGTGACACCTGTGGGTAATGTAGTGGTGACAACCGTGGGGTGATGTAGTGGTACACCTGTGGGGTATGTATGGTAACACCCTGTGGGGAATGTAATGGTGACACTGAGTGGGTAATGTAGTGGTGACACCTGTGGGATATATGTGAACGGTGACACATGTGGGGTAATTTAGTGTGACACCTGTGGGTAATGTAGGTGGTAACACCTGTGGGGTATATAGTGGTGTACCACCTGTGGGGTAATGTAGTGGTAACACCTGTGGGGTATATGTATCATGCACTCTGAGGGTAATGTATGGTAACACCTGTGGGGTAATAGTGGTAACACCTGTGGGGGTAATGTAGGTACACCTGTGTGGGTAATGTGCGTTACAACCTGTGGGTTATTCTTGGTTTGGAATCGCGGAGTATTGTCAATTGACACCTTTGGGTAACTGTAGTGGTACACCTGTGGGGTAATGTAGTGGTGACACCTGTGGGGTAATGTAGTGTGGACCCCTGTGGGGTAAAAGGTAGTGGTAACACCTGTGGGGTAATGTAATGTGAACACCTGTGGGGTAATGTAGTGGTAAACCGTGGGTAATGTAATGGTGACACCTGTGGGGTATTTAGTGGTGACACCTGTGGGGTAATGTAGTAGTAAACACCTGTGGGGTAATATAGTGGTAACACCGTGGGGTAATGTAGTGGTACACACTTGTGGTAATGTAGTGGTGACATCTGTGGGGTAATGGTAGTGGGTGACACCTGTGGGTAATGTAGTGGTGACCCTGTGGGGTTATGTAGTGGGTAACACCTGTGGGTATGTAGTGGTGGCACCTGTGGGTATTTAATGGTGACACCTGTGGGTATTGTAGTGGTAACTACCTGTGGGTAATGTAATGGTGACACCTGTGGGGTAATTTATTGGTACACCGTGGGGTAATGTAGTGGTAGCACCTGTGGGTAATGTATTGGTGAACGACCTGTGGGGTAATGTATGGTGACACCTGTGGGGTAATGTAGTGGTGACACCTGTGGGGTAATGTAGTGGGTGACACCTGTGGGTAATGTATGGTGACACCTGTGGGGTAATGTGGGGTGAATGGGGTAGTGTGGTGCACCTGTGGGGAATGATTGGTGACACCTGTGGGGTAATGTAGTGGTGACACCTGTGGGGTAATGTATGGTAACACCTGTGGGGTAATGTAAGGGGTGACACCTGTGTGGTAATGTAGTGGTAACCACCTTGGGGGTAATGTAATGTGTGAACACCTGTGGGGTAATTTAAGTGGTGACACCTGTGGGTAATGTAGTAGTAACACCTGTGGGGTATATAGTGGTAACACCTTTGGGAAATAATGTAGTTGGACACCTGTGGGGTGTAATTGGTAAGTGGTGGTGAACACCCTGTGGGGGTAATGTAGTTGGTGACACCTGGTTGTAATGTAGTGTACCACCTGTGTGGTAATTTGAGTGGGGTAACTAACCCTGTGGTTAATGTAATGGTGGCACCTGTGGGGTAAATTTAATGTGAACACCTGTGGGTTATTTTGGTAGTGGTAAACCTGTGGGGTAGTAATGTGTGACACCTGTGGGGGTACATTAGTGGTGACCACCTGTGGGGTAAATGTAGTGTAACACCTGTTGGGTAATGTATTGGTACACCTTGTGGGGTAATGTATGGGTGACACCTGTGGGTAATGTAGTGGTTGACACCTTTGTGGAGTAAATGTAGTTGTGGTAACACCTGTGGGGTAAATGTCCGTGGTTAAAACCCTGTTGGTTAATGTGTAAACACCTTGTGGGTAATTAGTCCGTGGTACACCTGTGGGGTCATGTCGTGGTAACACTCTGTGGGGTAATGTCGTGGTGAACACGCATGTGGGGTAATGTCGTGGTGTCCG
>CM071588.1:583473-622549 GCA_036426205.1 Ascaphus truei
GGTGACACCGTGGGGTAAGTATGGTAGACACATGTGGGGCATTAGTGAACTAGTGGTAGTTACATGTGGGGATGTGTGTGCACCTGGGGTAAATTAGCTGGTAACACTGTGGGGTAATTATCAGTGTAACACCTGGTAATGTTGGGGGCCTTGGTATGTAGTGGGTAACACCTGTGGGGGGATGGTAATGGTGACCCTGGTGGGGTATGAGTGGTCCCTGTTGTAATGTTGAGTGTAACACTGTGGAGGTTAATGTAGTGTGACAACCTGTGGGGTTGATTGTAGTGGGTAACCACCTGTGGGGTATATATTGGTAACACTGTGGTTGGGTAAGTTGGTGACGGGGTATGATGTGAACACCTGGGGTATGATGGTTACCAGTGTAATGTGAGTGGTGACACCTGTGGGGTTATTGTAGTGGAAAACCACTGTGGGGGTTAATAAATGGCATGGACACCGTGCGGGGATGTAAGTGGGACACCTCTGGGGTAAGTAATGTTACACGTGGGTTGGGACACCTGATGTGAATGATGGTGACATCCCTGTGGGGTTGATGTAGTGTGACCACCTGTGGGTTGGTAATTGGTAACACCTGTTGGGATGTAAGTGGTACTAGGGGTAAATGTGTGGTGTACACGTAGGGATAACATGGGTAGGTAACATGGTGAGTCAATGAGGCCAATGACGGGTGTAATTGAGTAGGTAACAATGTGGGGTAAATATAGTGGTAACACCTGGTGGGGTAATGTAGTGAACACCTGCCTGGGGGTTAACGTAGTCAGGTGACACTATGGTAATTGTTGTAAGACCTGGGGTAATATGGGGTAAATGTGATGGTGTAACACCTGTGGGTAATGTAGATGGTGAACACATGTAGGGTAATGTAGTGGTGGTAACACTGTGGGGGTAATGTCAGTGGTGACACCATGTGTGGTAATAACGGTGGTAGACACCTGTGGGGTTGTAATGTAGTGGTACACCTGTGGGGGTAATGAAATGGTGGACACCTGTGGGGGTAATGTAGTGGTAAACCTGTGGGTTAGTAATTGTAATGGTGGACACCTGTGGGGTAATGTAAGTGGTGACACCTGGGGGTAATGTAAGGTTTAGTAACACCTGTGGGGTAATAAGTTGGAACACTGTGGGGGGTAATGTAGTGGTAAACACCTGTGGGGTTAATGTAGTGGTGACTCTGTGGTGGTAATTGTAGATTGGGTGACACTGTGGGATAGTATGTAGTGGTGGACACCTGTGGGGTATATGTGTAGTGGTAACCCTGTGGGGGTTAATGAGTGGTGGCTGGCACCTGGGGGAGGGTAATTAAGTGGGACACCTGGTGAGGTCATGTAGTGGTAGTAACACTTGTGGTGCGGTTAAGTAATGGTGACACCTGGGTGGTAGATTAGGTTGGGGTCACCTGTAGGTGTACACACTAGTGGTAACATAGATGGTAAGTAGGTGGTGACGCCTGGGGGGTAATGTTAGTTGGTGAAACTGTGGGGGGTAATGTAGTGGTGGCACCTTGGTAATGGTGACCCTGTGGGGTAATGTAGTGGTGACACCGTGTGGGGTCATATGTACGTGGTGACACCATGGGGTAATTGTATTGGGACACCTGTGGGGTAAATGTTGAGTGTGACGTGGACTGTAGTGGTGAACTGTGGGGTAATGTGAGTGCGGGACACATGCTGGGGTAATGTAGTGGTAACACCTGTGGGGGGTAATGTAATGGTGACACCTGTGGGGTAATTGTTAAGTGGTAACACCTGTGGGGTATGTTAATGGTGACAACCTGTGGGGTTAATTAGTGTGGGACACATGTGGGGTAATGTGTCGTAACACCTGTGGAGGGTAATATAGTGGAACACCTGTGGGTGTAATGTAGTGGAACACCGTTGGTGGTAACTGCTAGTGGTGATCACCGTGGTGGGTAATGTAGTGGTGCTACCATGGGGTAATGTAGTGGACACCTGTGCGGTAAGTTTGTTGGTAACACCCTGTGGGCTTAATGTAGAGGTGGCACCTGTGGTAATTTAATGGGGACACCTGTGGGGTATTGTCAGTGGGTAACACCTGTGCGGGTAATGTAATGGTGACACTGTGGGGAATTTAGATGGCACAGGGGATGGTGCCACCTGTGGGGGTAATGTAGTGGAACACCTGTGGGGTAATGTAGTGTGACACCTGTGAGGGTAATGTAGTGGGACCACTGGGAGTAATGTAGTGGGAGGTAACACCTGTGGGGTAATGTCGTGGTAACACCTGTGGGGTAATGTAGTGGTAACACCTGTGGGGTAATGTCGTGGTAACACCTGTAGGGTAATGTCGTGGTAACACCTGTGGGGTAATGTCGTGGTGACACCTGTGGGGTAATGTCGTGGTGACACCTGTGGAGTAATGTAGTGGTAGCACCTGTGGGGTAATGTCGTGGTAACACCTGTGGGGTAATGTAGTGGTAACACCTGTGGGGTAATGTAGTGGTAGCACCTGTGGGGTAATGTCGTGGTAACACCTGTGGGGTAATGTCGTGGTAACACCTGTGGGGTAATGTCGTGGTAACACCTGTGGGGTAATGTAGTGGTAACACCTGTGGGGTAATGTCGTGGTAACACACATATTGCACACAGAACGCATGAAAGTAAATAATAAAAATGGTGACAAACAAGATAATGTTCACTGATTACATGAATACATTGCAATCATATGAATGTATCACATACTGATAACAATGTGTAAAGGGGAACGTCCTTAAGGTGCTGGGGTACAAATAAAGTCAGGTGGCAGTAGTGGGAGAAAGGGAGGGAAGAAAGAGAAGGATCATTAGTAGAGTTAGGGTGTTCTGAAGGTTGTGGGGTGCCTGGTGCAGCTCTTGGAGGAGGTGATCCTGGCACCAACAATGAGAGAAATGGATCTAGAACAAGAGCTCAGACAAAGGGACCTCCAATAGTGTACCAAGTAAAATCAATTTATTAAATATGGAATGGAAAAAGTTTACACTCATAAATTGAAGCTTATAACAAGCACATGGTAGGCTATCCGAAGGTTTCTGCAGTCCTGGGGCTTTCCGTCTGGTGTCTCCGATTTGTGCTCCGGTGCTATAGCCGCACTGAGCTGTATCTATGCCATAGTACCATCCTATAATGTCTTGTTTCCTCTGTTCCATAGGAATCCATCACATGCAGAGTTGTTCAAGTTCTCATGCATTTCTTCTCTGGCACAAATCACTTCTGGCTGCTAGTTGAAGGAATATATCTCCATACTATTTTAGTTACCGTAGTGTTAGCAAAAAAAAAGCTCCTGCTGAGATATATTGTAATTGGCTGGAGTAAGTATGGCCTGTTTATTTTATTTATTATATGATGATATATGTAGAAGGGTCCAAAATTAAAGGTTATTTCCTGAAGTCTCCTGACTGTAATACTGGGACAGAACCAGTACAAGAGAATTGCACCAGAATTATCCAAGGAAAGAATACAGCAAGAAATTTTAATGAGATTCCTTTTCTTTGATAAATATGGTGCTGTTTTTTGTAATGATTTTACCCAAGTTTTGCCGCCGGTAGATTTTAGTACACAGAACCCTAAAAATCAATGAAGAAATTCCCCAGTTTTGATTTGATACATGGGGTTCTACCGTATGTATCAATGTAGAGATGCACTGCCTCGGATGCAGCGAATGCAAATACAGTTACTTACATCTGATCCAGTATGTTAGACATCTGTCACTTCAGATATAGATACTTTCGGGGGAAATAAAAAATGGGACAGACGCAGACTTTTATACATCTCATAATCTGTGTCTCATGTTACTCTCCCCAACTACTCCTACTGACTCTCCCCAAGGTGCAAGCTTGGGCAGAGACGCAGAATGTGATACATCTCATTATAATCTGTGCCCCATGTAACTCCCCCCAACTCCTCCTACTGACTCTCCCCAAGGTGCAAGCTGGGCCAGAGACGCAGAATGTGATACATCTCATAATCTGTGCACCATGTAACTCCCCCCAAGTCCTCCTACTGACTCTCCACAAGGTGCAAACTGGGGCAGAGACGCAGAATGTGATACAGCTCATTATAATCAGTATCAAGTAGAACAAATTGGTAAGTGCTCCAAGAACAGGTTTGCATCACATGCATCAATATATCAAGGTGCTTTAAGTTTTCTCCAATTTTGCTGGGAACTTTTGTATTGAGTGGTTATCGGAGGAGATAAGTGAGTGGATAGTCAACTATATTTTATAATGAGATGTATCAAACTTGGCACCTACAACGGGTATAGGCACTTTCCTTGTTCGTTGCAGCCATTAAATCCTTCATATGAACATATTCATGTTATGGTCCAAATGGTTCAGTCTTGATACATATACCCCAGGATTTAAATATTTAACGATCGTTTACTCTGTCTTTTTTTACAGTGTTTCCTCTTCTCTTCGTTGTACCATGGGCAATAGCAAGAGCACTTTTTCAAAATTACGGGTACGTTGTTAATAATCTGCATATACAAAAATGTATCTGTTTAACATGTTCTTGTGCAAAAGATTCCTCTTTGGTCAATATTTAATATGGTTTTAAGAAACAGTAATTATGCTACCATTTTATAACTGTTTGCATTTTCCCATAAAAAAATGCACGCTACTGGAAAACTCATCCTTGTTGTAACAGGGCCATTCCCCTGTCTCAAAGGCTTCCAAAATAAAGCCTGTCTTTAGCTGATGAGTCCAGCAGGGAGCTGGTTAACTTCAGCAGACGTTAATTGACCAGTCTCCACCTGACTCATGAAGCCTGCTAGCTCAGGGAGAGTCTGTGCTGCCAGAGAGATCCCAGTGCAAGAGAGACACTCTGTTCCAAGGATCACCGGTCCTTGGAACTCGCCAGAGGCAACACCCACAAACACCCCCACAGATGCTGGAGTGATGTGGAGAAACCCCGCCTACAGGTACCTCTCTGTGGAATATGCCAAAGGTTGGTAAGAGGCCCAGCCTTCCAGCCGTCAGATAGGGACTGATGAAAGTTAGTCAGTCTAACATGGGGTTAGGCCTGGTTGTTATTTTCTGCTCTAACATTGTTTGCTGATATCAAGCTGTTGTCTGATAAAGCTTACTTTAATTTCTCCTAAAACGTCTCCGGTGTTCTATCCTCCACACACACACGCACACGCACGCACGCACGCACACACACACACACACACACACACTATATCTATATCATAATCTTCAGCCTTTGTCTCCCCACTGCTGGATGAACGTATCCCCAATGATCTTCCAGGTCGGGCAGTTACAGCCTCTTTCAGCCAATACATTTCCTAATTTCATCTTCCCATCTTACTTTTGGTGGTCGTCTTAGTCTTTTGATATCCCTTGGAATCTAGTCAAGTACCATCCTTGTCCGACGATGATCATTTCTTATTGCGATTTGTCTGACCCGCTGCCATTTTCATTTCTTTATTCTTGTGATTATGTCACAAACTTTTGATTACTTCCGAACCCACTCATTCTTTTTCCTGTCTCTTCGGGTAATACCCAGCATGCACCACTCCATACTTGTTTGAGTTGTCTGAAGCTTCTGAATTTTCTTTGCATGTAGGGTCCACGTTTCACATCCGTACGTGACAGAATACATTGTCAAACATTTCCCTTATAAGGCACAATGGAAGATTACGAAGGTGCTTCATTCAATCTTTATTCTCCTATTAATTTCATTCGAAAAAGGTTCCCATCCATTGATACTTAGTGGCCAATGTGACTGAAGTTTCGTTGTTGATTCCTTTTTCTTCTCAATTCAATGTCTTGAACGATTCCTTGTGTTGCTGTGAAAAGTTTTGGTGACATAGTGTCTCCCTGTCGCACACCTAGCCCAGGCCAAAGGCGGCCAAATTTGGGGCTGCAAAAATGTCTGCCCCCATAAACATTTGCCGCGCTCTTGGGCCTAATGGGAAGTGATATGTCGGCCGCCTCCTTGGTGCCGTCCTCCATCTCCCTTGTAATCCCAGGATTAAATGACGCCGCAGATGACCCAACGTGACATCACACAGTGTCTCAATGCCATGACAACGTGACGCAGTGCGCCGTCACATTGATGACGTCCGCTGCATCATTTAACTGGGTTTCCAAAGGAGAAGGAGGGAGACACCAAAGAGGCGGCGGACACATGTAAGTGCCATGGGGCGGTGGATGTTTAAATCTGCCGCTGCGCACACTCTTTCTAATTCTTATCGCGCTTGTATCTTCACGTGCTCTAAGGGTTGATGTGGCATTCTCGTAAATATTCCTTATAATATCAATGTAGGCTTCTTCAGCATTTTGACTTCCTAATACGTTTAAAATGGCTGAAGTGTAGAAAGAATTAAAATTAAATTTAAAAAAAGAATTAAGCCGAGTGGTAAATCGGATTCATTACTTCGGGAGATAACTTCTTGTACAACTTGGATGTGGTTCATTGTGTTATATCCGCTGCGAAATCCCGCGTGTTCTCTAGTCTGGGCAAAGTGCTGGGTCAGTTGCAGCTGGTGAGAGAGTATCTTCATAGAAATGTTAGAAGTGATTGGAAGTAGACTGATTTGTCTGTAGTTCTTAACGTCTTCTTTATCTCCTTTTTATGGATGAAGATAACTATGGTATTGTTACATTGTTCATTGGATTTTCTACTTCTACCCCAGCGTCTTTTAAGATTTCAGATGTATTTTCCCTGGGGACCTTCCTGTTCTTCATGGATTGTATTGCCTATTGCCAACTGGAGTGATTTTTCTGCTCTAGTTGTAATTCTTTGCTGTTATTTGAGATTCTTGATGTTGATTGTTTGTCTCTTCTTTTTAATCAGTTTTCTTCTCTCCATCTTCGCATTAAAATGGAATTTATAGTGATCCAATTGGTATCACTTCTTGTCTCAAAACAGTTAAGTAATGTTCAGTCTTAAATCACATGCCTCTAGAGTGTAAGCTCTCCGGAGCAGGGTCCTCATTACATATCTGTATCTGTTTGTGCATGTTTGTCCTAACGTGTATGTAGCTGTTTATGTAATATACGTAACTCTGTACCCCCATTGTACCGCGCTGATATAAAATCAATATCCTAGTTAACCAGAAGTTATTATTATTATTGTTTATTTGTGAAGCGCCAACATATTCCGCAGCGCGGTACAATATATACATATATACATACAGTATATGTGTGTGTGTGTGTGTGTGTGTGTGTGTGTGTGTGTGTGTGTGTGTGTGTGTGTGTGTGTGTGTGTGTGTGTGTGTGTGTGTGTGTGTGTGTGTGTTCTGCAAAAACCCAATGAATTAAGTTTAATACCAATGAAAATTAAATTGGAGAATCAGAGAATTCTGTTCATTTTGCGTTCATAGCCATCACTCATGAACCGAATGAGGAATTGGCAAATTGGCAAAATGATGCACGGATCCAATCTCCCCTGGCCGTGTACATACTGTAAATATTGATTAGGTAACTGATGTACCATAAATCAAGCAGCACACTAGGGAATAGCAAATGTAGACAGTGAGAGGCTAGAAAAAGGTAAGAGAATTTCAAAGGATAACATTACCTACAGTACGTGCTTCTTAGGGATAATATATATATAAAATATATAAATATATATCCCTGGTGCATACTGCACAGCTGCAAGAGGCTGCTACACAGGCTAGAGCCACGTTACTAGAGTTGGTTATGAGACTGGTAGAGGTTCTTCCATGACCAAGCACTGTGTGTACTAACAGCGTGGTGGAGCGTCACATGATCAGTTGAAAAATGACTACAGAAGACCTATCTACGTATCTTTGAACCACTACCAGGGAGGCGTGGCCCCAGGAACAGTGGCTGGCATACTGAGGAGCAAATTGAGAAGTTTACTATAGATGTGACAAATGCAGAGTAACATTTTCAACAAGCAGAAGAAAAGTGCTTATAACTGACAAACTTGCCTGATGAACTTGAGGAAAACATTATATTTACAACCAAGAAGTGGAGCAACTCAAGGACATTGTGGAAATTGTAGGAGGAAAAGCTTTGAAGGACCTGTCTGTCATGCAGAGTAATTGTGACAGTCTTATACTTGGTGCCGAAAATCTCAAGAGGGGAACTGATGAATGTTGGCTTGTGGAAAATGAATCCCCTCTCTATCTCCAGCCCTTACCTCTGTTCCTGAACACAATGAACTCTATAAACCAGGACTATTAAACTAGCACGGAACTCCATGCACAAGTGGGGACATACAGTACATATATGGTACAGGATCTTATATTATGCTGGTTATTGTCTCTGTACTTGGATGATTTTGTGCTGTATTGTATCTGCTTGGTGGCTCTTGTTCCACCATGGTGTTTCACACGATGTAGGTTTAGTAGATATTTTACAGATGTAGCGTGATAATATTTTGCAGTGCAGCACTTGGAGCAGGAGGAGCGTGGCCTAAGTGAGACCTTTATTGCGGAATTTCCCAGAAACATTAACACAGCAGGTATCCCTGCTTCTGAATGGGACTCCTGCAACGTAAATCCTACCGGGCAGCACCAGTCTGTAAAAGCTGTGCAGAGAGATCAGAGAGAAGCGGTCCCTCTCTCTGTGTCTCCCCGCACAGCTCTTACAGCAGAGAGATCAGAGAGAAGCGATCCCTCCCTCTGTGTGTCTCCCCGCACAGCTCTTACAGCAGAGAGATCAGAGAGAAGCGGTCCCTCTCTCTGTGTCTCCCCGCACAGCTCTTACAGCAAGATCAAGAGAGAAGCGGTCCCTCTCTACTTGTCTCCTCCCCTCCCGCACGCCTCTTACCACATGAGATCATAGAAAAGCAGCGCCCCTGTCTCTGTGTCTCCCCAACACGCTCTTACAGCAATAAATCAGAGAGAAGCGGTCCCTCTCTCTGTGTGTCTCCCCGCACAGCTCTTACAGCATAGAGATCAGAGAGAAGCGGTTCCCTCTCTCTGTGTCTCCCCGGCACAAGCTCTTACAGCAGAAGATCAGAGAGAACGCGGTCCCTCTCTCTGTGTCTCCCTCACAGTCTCCAGCAGCATGAGATCAGAGAGAAGCGTCCCCCTCTCTCTGTCTCCCCGCACAGCTCTTAGCCAGAGAGATCAGAGAGAAGGGGTCCCCTCTCTGTGTCCTCCCCGCACAGCTCTTACAGCAAGAGATCAAGAGAGCGTCCCCCTCTCTGTGTCTCCCCGCACAGCTCTTACAGCAGAGAGAGCAGAGAACGGGTCCTCTCTCTGTCTCCCTCCCCGCACGCTCTTACAGCAGAGAGATCAAGAGAAGCGGTCCCTCTCTCTGTGTCCCCCCCGCACAGCTCTTACAGCAGAAGATCAGAGAGAAGCGGTCCCCTCTCTGTGTCTCCCCGCACAGCTCTACAGCAAGAGATCAGAGAGAAGCGGTCCCTCTCTCTGTGTCTCCCCGCCCAGCTCTTACGCGAGAGATCAGTAGAGATATTGCATCTCTCTGTGTCCTCCCGCACAGCTCTTACAGCGAGCAGATCAGCAGAGAAGCGGGTCCCTCTCTCTGTGTCTCCTCCCTCCACACTCTTACAGCAGAGATCAGAGAGAAGCGGTCCTCTCTCTGTGTCTCCCCGCACAGCTCTTACCAGCAAGAGATCAGAGAGAAGCGGTCCCTTCTCTCTGTGTCTCCCGCACAGCTCTTACAGCAGAGAGATCGAGAGAACGGCCCTCTCTCTGTCTCCCCCGCCAGCTCTTACACAGAGAGATCAGATGAGAAGCGTCCCGTCTCTTCTGTGTCTCCCCTCACAGCTCTTACAGCAAAGATCAGAGAAAGCGTCCCTCTTTCTGTGTCTCCCTGCCACAGCTCTACTACAGCAGGAGATCAGAGAGAAGCGGTCCCTCTCTCTGTCTCCCCGCACAGCTCTTACAGCATGAGATCAGAGAGAGTCCCCTCTCTCTGTGTCTCCCCGCACATCTCTTACAAGCAGAAGATCGAGAGAACGGTCCCTCTCTTGTGTCTCCCCACACAGCTCTTACAGCAGAGAGATCAGAGAAAGCGACGTCCCTCTCTCTGTTCTCCCGCACACTCTTACAGCAAAGATACAGAGAGAAGTGGTCCCTCTCTCTGTCTCCTTCCCCCTGCAAAGCTCTCTACCGCAGATAGATATGAGAGAAGCGTCCCTCTCTCTGTTCTCCCACCACGCTCTTAACAGCAGAAGATCAGAGAGAGGCGGTCCCTCTCTCTGGTGTCTCCCCCACACGCTCTTACAGCAGGAGATCAGAGAAGCGTCCCCTCTCTCCTGTTCCCCCCGCAAGCTCTTACTCAGCAGAGAGATCTAGAGAGACGGCTCCCTCTCTCTGTCTCTCCCGCACAGCTCTTACAGCAGAGAGATCAAGAGAGAAGGTCCTCCTCTGTGTCTCCCCGACACAGCTCTTACAGCAGAGATCGAGTAGAAGCGTCCCTCTCCTCTGTCTCCCCGCACAGCTCTACAGCAAGAGATCAGAGGAAGCGGTCCCTCTCTCTGTCGTCCTCCGCACAGCTCTTACAGCAGAGAGATCAGAGAGAACGGTCCCTCTCTCTTGTCTCCCCCGCACAGCTCTTACAGCAAGAGATCAAGAAGCTTACCCTCTCTCTGTCTCCCCGCACGCTCTTACAGCAGAGAGATCCAGAGAAGCCGGGTCCCTCTCTCTGTCTCTCCGCACGCTCTTCAGCAGAGAGATCAGAGAGAAACGTCCCCCTCTCTCTGTCTCCCCACACAGCTCTTACAGCAGAGAGACTCAGAGAAAGCGGTCCCCTTCTCTTGTGTCTCCCCACACAGCTCTTACAGCAGAGAGATCAGAGAGAACGGGGTCCCTCTCTCTGTCGTCCTCCCCTGCACAGCTCTTACAGCAAGAGATCAGAGAAGCGGTCCCTCTCTCTGTGTCTCCCGCACCAGCTACTCTACAGCAGAGAGATCAGAGAGAACAAGCTGTCCTCTCTCTCCTCTCCCTCCCGCACAGCTCTTACAGCAAGAGATCAGAGAGAAGCGGTCCCCTCTCTCTGTGTCTCCCCCGCACAGCTCTCTAGCAGAGAGATCAGAGAGAAGGGTCCCTCTCTCTGTCTCCCCCACAGCTCTTACAGCAGAGAGATCAGAGAGAACGGTCCCTCTCTCTGTGTCTCCCCCACAGCTCTTACAGCAAAGATCAGGAGAAGGGCTTCCCTCTCTGTGTCTCCCCCACAGCTCTTACAGCAAGAGATCAGAGAAGCGGATCCCTCTCTCTCGTGTCTCCCCCGCACACTCTTTACAGCAGAGATCAAGAGAAGCGGTCCCTCTCCTCTGTCTCCCCGCACAGCTCTACAGCAAGAGATCAGAGAGAGCGGGCCCCTCCTCCTCGTCTCCCGCACACGCTCTTACAGCAGAGAGATCAGAGAAGCGGTCCCTCTCTCTGTGCCTCCCCGCACAGCTCTATACGCAGAGAGATCGAGAGAAAGCGGTCCCTCTCTCTGTCTCCCCGCACCCAGCTCTTACAGCAAGAGATCAGAGAGAAGCGTCCCCTCTCATCTGTCTCCCCTCGCCACAGCTCTTACAGCAAGAGATCAGAGAGAAGTCGGCCCCCTCTCTCTGGTCTCCCGCCCCACAGCTCTTACAGCAAGAGATCAGAGAGCAGAGCTCCCTCTCCTCTCTCTTCTCTCCCCGCACAGCTCTTACAGCAGAGAGATCAGAGAGCGGTCCCTCTCTCTGTCTCCCCGCACACGCTCTTACAGCCAGAGAGATCAGAGGCAAGCGGTCCCTCTCTCTGTGTCTCCCCGCACAGCTCTTACAGCGAGAGATCAAGAGAGAAGCGGTCCCTCTCTCTGTGTCTCCCTCGCACAGCTTCCATACAAGAGATCAGAGAGAAGCGGTCCCCTCTCTGTCTCTTCCCCGCACAGCTCTTACAGCAGAGAGATCAGAGAGACGGTCCCTCTCTCTGTGTCTCCCCCACAGCTCTTACAGCAGAGAGATCAGAGAGAAGCGTCCCTCTCTCTGTCCTCTCCCCGCACAGCTCTTACAGCAGAGAGATCAGAGAGAAGGTGTCCTCTCTCTGTGTCTCCCCACCAGCTCTTCACAGCAGAGAGATCAGAAGAAGCGTCCCTCTCTCTGTGTTCCTCCCCGCACAGCTTTACAGCAGAGAGATCAGAGAGAAGCGGCCCCTCTCTCTGTGTCTCCCCGCAACAGTCTCTAACCAGCAGAGATCAGAGAGAAGCGGTCCCTCTCTCTGTGTCTCCCCCACAGCTCTTACCAGAGAGATCAGAGAGAAGCGGTCCCTCTCTCTGTGTCTCCTCACGCAGCTCTTACACGCAGAGAGATCAAAGAAGCGGTCCCCTCTCTCTGTGTCTCCCGCACAGCTCTCAGCAGAGAGATCAAGAGAGGAACGTCCCCTCTCCTGTGTCTCCCGCACAGCTCTTACAGCAGAGAATCAGAGAAGCGGCCCCTCTCTCTGTGTCCTCCCCGCACAGCTCTTCACAGCAAGAGATCAGAGAGAACAGTGTTCCCTCTCTCTGTGTCTCCCCACACAGCTCTTACACAGCAGAGAGATCAGAGAGAAGCGGCCTCCCTCATCTCTGTTGTCTCCCCACAGCTCTTACAGCCAAGAGAATCAGAGAGAAGCGCCCCTCTCTCTGTGTCCCCCACACATCTTACACAGACGAGTCAGAGAAGCGGTCCTCTCTCTGTGTCTCCCCGACAGCCTCTCTTACAGCAGAGAGATCAGAGAAGCTGGTCCCTCTCTCTGTTCTCCCCGCACAGCTCTTACAGCGAGAGATCAAGAAAGCAGGTCCCCTCTCTCGTTGTCTCCCGCACACAGCTTACAGCAGAAGAGATCAGAAGAGAAGGCCCCTTCTCTGTGTCTCCCCACACAGCTCTTCACAAGACAGATCAGAGAGAGCAGTCCCCTCTCTCTGTCTCACCCCGCACAGCTCTTACCGAAGAGATCAGGAGAAGCCGGTCCCTCTCTCTGTGTTCTCCCCGCACACCTTTACAGCAGAGCAGATCATAGAGAAGCGGCCCTCTCTCTGTGTCTCCCCACAGCTTACAGCAGAGAGCATCAACGCAGAGAAGTGGTCCCTTTCTCTGTCATCCACCCCCTTGCACAGTTCTTACAGCAGAGAGATCAAGAGAAGCGGCCCTCTCTGTGTTCTCCCCCAGCACACCTGCTACTCAGAGAGTCCAGAGAGCCCTTTGTCTCAACTCTTACACGAACAGAGAGGTGCCCTTCTCTGTCCCGACGTCTTCAGAGAGATCAAGGAACTGGCCCTTTCCTCCACATCGCTCACAGATCCAAGATCCCCTTCTTGTCGTAAACAACCTTGCTAGAGGGCATTGAACGGGGTTACCCCCCTGCTATCCACCCCTCCCCCCCCCCCCCCCGACCCGGAAGCCTTATCAACCCCTCCTCAGGGTCATTACTGGAGAATATATTTTCTTACTAGATCGACCAGTCATGGCGGGTTACAGCTCCTTCCGCTCTCTCCTGTTTTTTTAAGAAACAAAAATTACAACATTCGCGACTATGCAAGGCAAGATCTTTGATAGCTTGTTATTACATATTTAATCTGTATTTAGGTGCTTTTAATGGTGATTTGTTTTCTTATTTATGCAATTAAAACATTTATTTGTATTTTTCTTGTCATACCGGAGGGCTTATCTTTTGGGCTATTGGTATATGTTGTTCATGTCTTCTTAGTATGAATGCTAATGTCTGCATGCTATGTATTAGTCTATATGTCATGGATGATGGAAGTATATAGTCATACATGTTTTTCGTCAATGCTATACCATTTGCACGGCCCCGGGCGAGCTGGATTTAACTCGTGGCCGCAGCCTCCCATTGGCCCAACACCGCAGCCACATTTGTGGTACCTTAGGGCTGGCGATTAGATTTTTTTGTCGGGCGAGTAGATTTTTTGTTGATTTAGTCTCCCCACCATGTGATATATCTAGATATATCAAGTATATATATCTCATATTATATTAGATATACATATATAGATAACTCTAGACTTACTCTAATTATCTGATATCATTCTAATGAGGAAAAGTTTACAAAACTAAAAAACACTCCCCCCCCCGCCCCCCACCCACGTCCCCCCCCCCCACCCCCCCCCCCCCACCCCCCCCCCACCCCCGCACCCCACCTACCCACAACCCCCCCACTCCCCCCCACCACGACCCCGCCCCCCCCTCCCCCCCCCCCCCCACCCACCCCCAACCCCCCCACATCCCCCCGCCCCCACCCCCCGAACACCCCCCCCCCCCTCCCCCCCCCCTCCCCCCCCCACCCGCCCCACCCTACCCCCCCACCCCCCCACTCTCCCCCACCCCCCCACCCTCCCCACCCCCCAACCAACACCCCACCACAATCCAACAACCACCCCCTTCCCCTCCCCCGCCACCACCACCCCCACCACCCCTCCGATCCCCCGCAACCCCCCACCGTCCCCCCTGGCCCCACCCCACAACACCCCCCCCCCCCCCACCCCCCCCCCCCCCCCCCCCCCCCCCCGCCCCCCCCCCCCCCCCCTCCGACCACCCCCCCCACCCTCCCTCACCCATCCCACCCTCCCGCCCTACCTGCCCCCCACCCCTCCCCCACCCCCCCACCCCACCCCCCCCCCGCCCCCCCCCCCCCCACCCCTCACTACCGCCCCCCCACCCCCCACCCCCCCCACGCCCCGTCCCCCCACCCACCCCCCCCCCCCCCCCCCACCCACCACACTCTCCCTACCCCCCCCCCCCTACCCCGCCCGGCTCCCCCCATCACCCCCGCGCTGACCCGCCTCCCCCCCCACACCCACCCCCCCCCCACCCCCCTACCCCCCCCGCCACGTTCCCCCCCCCCCCCTCCCCCCCCCCTCCCCCCTCCCCCCCCCCCCATCCCCCCACCTCCCCTCCCCCCCCCCCTCCCCACCACCCCCCCCCCCACCCCCCCCCCCACCCCCCCCTCCAGGCCCCCCTCCCTGGCAGCCACACCCCCCCCCCCCCTCCCCCCACACCCCCCACCCCCACGCCATACCCCCTCCCCCCCCCCCCACACCCCCCCCTAAACCCCCCCCCCCCCCCAACCCACCCCCCCCCCCCCCCCCCTCCCCCCCCCCACCTCCCCGCCCCCGACCCCTCTCCGACCACGCTCCCCCGACCCCCCCCCCCCCCCCCAACCCCCCCCCTCCCCACCACACCCCCCCCCACTCCCCCCCCCCCCCCCCCACCACGCCAACACTCCATCCGCCCACCTATCTCCCCCCCACCCCCGCCCCACCCACCCCTCCCCCCACCCCCCCCCCCCCCTCTCCCCCCCCCACAACCCCCCCACCGCCCCCGACGCACCCAAAATATCCTACACACCGGAAACCCCCGCCCCTCCACCCCCACACCCCCCCCCCCGTCTCGCACCCCACCCCCCACCCAACCCCCACCCCCCCCACCCAGCCCCTACCTCCCCCGCCCACCTCCCCAACCCATCACCCTCCCCCCCCCCCCCCGCCCCCCACCATCTCTTCACACCCCCCCCCACCCCACCCCCCCCCCCACAACTCGCCCCACCCCCCCCCTCCAAACCCCCAGCCACCCTTACCCCGGCTACCCCCTCTTGCCCACCCTCAACCCGGCGCCGCCCCCCCACCCCCGTCCTCTACCTTATATCCCTCCCTTTATCCCACCCATGAATCTTCTCTCTTACCCCTCTCCTACTTCTCCCCCTCCTCCACCGCCCTCCTTTCTCCCGTGTCCCCCACGCTCCATTGCGAACTCCGTATCTTCTACCTCCCCAATACCCTCCCCCCTCCTCCAAAATCCCCCATACTACTCACAGACGATCTCCCCCCCCCCCCCCTCTTTCCTCCCACCGGCCCCAATACCCTGTCTCCCCCCACCACAACCAACCTCCACCCTCACTACCCTCTCCCCCCCTAAGCTCCCCCTTCACTGCCTTTCCCCGCACCCCCACGCCCCCCTCTCCCTGCCTCAACACTTCTCTCGTCACCTCACCACCATGGCTTACCGCACCTTTTCTCAAACTCCCCCCCCCCCCCCTACTATTACCCCGCTCCTTCTCCCCCCCACAAGCCGCCACCCCCGACTCGCCCCCCCCGCAAACCACCCCAGCCTGCCACCCCCTGCCCGTTCATCCACGTTGACCCCCCCCAATCCCCCCGGCAGCCCCTCCGCGCCCTGTGCCTACCCCCGCCCCACCGTTTCTCACCTCTCCCCCCCCTACCCCACCCCCCTAACACTTTCCCACCTACCACATTACCCCCTCCCCCCATCACTCCTCCCATCCCCGCCCACGCCCCCCCATCCCCCACCCCCCCCCACCTTGCCACCTCTCCCCCTCCCTCTATCCCACGCTACCCCCTCCTACACCACCCACCCCCCACCTCCACCTCCAACCCCCACCCAACCCCTCCTCACGCGCCCACCCCACTCTCAACACAACACCCCCTTCCCCTCCCCCCTTCCTCCCCCTTCCCCACCCCTCTGCCATCTCCACCCCTCCACCAACCGCCCTCCACCGCCATCCCACTCCCTCCCCCTCCCCCCGCCTCCCTCACACCGCCCCCCTCCCACTCTACCATCTCACTCCTCCATCGTCCCACTCCAACCGCTCCACTCCGACCCTCCTTCTCTCTCCCCGCACCTTCATCCCATCCACCCACCCCTCCCTCCGCCCCCCCACTCCCTCCTGTCCGCCATTCTTCCCCAACCCCCCCCCAGTATACTACCCCATCCCGCATCCTTCTCCTCACCCCCCACACCCCTCGCCCACCCCCCCGGCCCCCTACTCCATACCTTTTCCCCACCCACCACGCCCCTCTCTCCTCCCCCCAAGCCCCTCCCACCCCAGTCTACTCTCCCCACCACCACCCCCCCTCCCCCCCCCCCCCCCCACCCTCCGCCTCCCGCCCTATGCCAACCAACCACCCTACCCCACTTCTACAATAACTATCCCTCCCCCCCACCGGCTCCCCACTCTCCCCCACCAACCTCCTTCGCAACCTCGCTCTACTTCCCGCCATCACTCCCATCCCCCACCCCCCCCCCTCCCTCTCACCCCTTTCGCAACACCCTATCCCCTCTTCATCCCACCCCCCATCAATCGGCCCACCCCCCCCCCCCCCCCCCACACCCATCACCCCCCCACAACCCTCCCTGCGCCCTCTCACCCATCTCTACCCCCCCCCACCCCCTGCAACGCCCCCCCCTCCCAACCTCATCCCCCCTCCCGCTCCCCCCCCCCCCGCCCTCCCCCCTCACCACCCTCCCTTCCCACCCCTCCCCACCACCCCTCACCCCCCCTCTCGCATTCCCCCGGACCACTGTGCTACGTCCCCCACCCCCTACCCCCCCCCAGCCCCCTCCCCGCCGCTCCTTATGCGCGTTAACCCCCACCACCTCCCACCCTCACCTCCCCTCGCCTACCTCTCCCCACCCCCCTACCAGGCTCACCCCACTCTCCACAGCCTCGACCCCCCCCCCCTTTCCCCCACCCGCACTTCTTTACCCTCTTATCAGCCCATATCCACCCAGCCTCCCTCCCACCCCACCCCCCCTCTCCGCCCTCTCGCCCCCCCGCTCACCCCAAGCACCTCCTAACACACTCCCCCCCCCACCCCTCTCTTCTCCCCCCTCCCCCGCCCCCCCCTCCCCAACCCCCAAGCCCACCCACCCTCCCCCCCCCCCACCCTAATCTCCCTCCCCCCACCCCTGCATTGGCCCCCCCCTCCCCCCACCCTCACCCACCCCTCACCTCTACCCCGACCCCTCCCTCTTTACCCATCCGACTTCTCCTTGCCGTATCCCCCTCATCTTCTTACCACTCCCCCCCCCTCCCCCCTATCCCTCCACCCTCCTACCATTCCCCTATTCCATCCCCCACCCGGCCATCCCCCTTGTCCCCCCCCACACTCCCCCCCCACACACCCCCTCGACCCCCCCCTCGCACCCCCCCTCCCCACATCCACCCCACCTACCCCACACCCCGCCCCGTCGAACCCCCCCCTACTCCCCCACCCCCTCCCCCCTCCCAACCCCCCCCACCCCCCCCCACGCGAACCCACAGCCCCCCCATTCACATCCCCTCGCCTCGCTACCTCCCCCACACCCCACCTCCCCCTCGCCCTCCCTTCTTCCCCTCCACCACACTACCTCCACCCCCCTCCCTCCCGCCATCCCGTCTCCCCGACCCTCCTACCCTCCCCCAATTATCACCCCCCCCCTCCCTCACCCCTTCTCCCGCCCCCACTCCCCGCTTCCTCCATGGTCCCCCTCCCCCCACCCCCCCACCCCCCACCCCAAATCACCCCCCAAACCCCCACCCCGCCCCCACCCACCCCTTCCCCCCCCCACCCACCCACACCCCCCTCCCCCCCCCCCCCCTCCCCCCCCCCCCACCCCACCCCCCCCCCCCCCCCCCCCCCCCCCCCCCCCCCCCCCCATCCCCCCCCCCCCGACCCACACCCCCCACCCCCCCTCCCGACCCCCCCCCAGCCCCCCCCCCCCCGCCCCCCCCATACCTCCCCCCCCCCCGCCCCCTCCCCCCCCCCCCCCCCACCGCCCCCACCCCCCCACCCCCCCACACCCCCCCACCCCCCCCACCCCCCCCACCCCCCCCCCCCCCCCCCCCCCCAATCCCCACACTCCCCCCCCCCCCCCCCCCACCCCCCTCCACACCCCACCCCCCCCCCCCACACACCCCCCCCCACCCCCCCCCCCCACCCCCCCCCCCCCGCCACCACCCCCCCCCCCCCCACGACCACCCCCCCCCCCCCCCCCACACCCCTCCCCCCCCCCCACCACCCCCCCACCCCCTCCCCCCCCCCCATCCCCCCCCCCCCCACCCAACCCAACCCCCCCCCACCCCCCACCACCCCCCCGCGCCCCCCCCCACCCCCCCTTACCCACCCCCCCCCCCCCCCCTCCCCCCCCCCCGCCCCCCCCCCCCCCCCCCCCCACCCCCCCCCCCCACCCCCCCCCCACCCCCCCCCCTCACCCCCCCCCCCCCCCCCCCACCCCCCCCCCACACCCCCCCCCCCCCCCCCCCCCAAAACATCCACGCCCCACCCCCCCCCCCACCCCCCCCCCCCCCCCACCCCCCCCCCACCCCCTCCCCACCTCACCCCCCCCCCACCCACCACTCACCCTACCCCCCCCACACACCCCCACCCCCACCCACCCCCGCCTCCCCCAACCCCTCCTCTAACCACCCACCGCCCCCCCCGTCTCCACCCCCAACCCCCCCACCACCCCCACCTCCCCACCCCCCCCCCCCCCGGCCACACCCACCCCCCCCCCCACCCACCCCACGCCCCCCCACCCGCCCCCACCCCCCCCCCCCCCCCCCCCCCCACCCACCACCCCCCCACCTCCCCCCCCTCGCCCCCCACCCCCCCCCCCCACCCGCCCCCCCACTCCCCCCCCCCCCCACCCACCCCCCGACCCCCCATAACCTCCCCCCCCCCCCCGCTCCCCCACTCCCCCCCCCCCCGTGCCCCCCCCTCACCCCCCACCCACCGCCCCGCCACCCCCACCCCCTCCCCCCCCCCCCCACCCCCCCCCCCCCCCCCACCCCCCCCGCCCCCACCGCCCAGCCACTCCCCCCCCCCCCGACCCTCCCCCCCCCCACCCCCCCCACCCCACCCCCCCACCTCCCCCCCCCCCCCCCCCACCCCCCCCACCCCCCCCCCGCCACCCCCACCTCGCACCCCCCCCCACCCCCCCTCGACCACCGATACCCCCCCCCCCCCACACCAACACCCCCCCCCCCCCACCCCCCCCCTCCAGCCCACCCCCCCAACCCCCCCACCCACACACCCACCAACACCCCCCACCCCCCTCCAACCCCCCCCCTCAGCCCCCCCCCCCACCACCCCCCCCCCCCCCCCCCATTGCCCCACCCCCCCCGGACCCCGGCCCCCACCGACCCCGCGCTCCTGTCTCCCCCCCTCCCCGCCCCACCCCCCCCCAAAGCACCCACCCCACGCACCCCCCACCGACCCACCCCCCCGACCCGCCACCCCGCCCTCCCCCCCGACCCCGCGCTCGCTCCGCCCAGCCGAAGAACACCTCCCCACCCAGACTACCCCCCCAGCCAAGCAGAGACCCCCCCCGCTCGGGTGACCCCCCAACACCCCGCCTCACCTCCCCCCCCTCCCACCGACCCCCCCCCCCTTCCCGCCCGCAAAACACCCCCACACCCACCCCCCCCCCCTCGCCTCCCCCCCACCTCCATCCTCCCCCCCCCCCCCCCCCCACCACCGCCCCACTCCCCTCCCCCTCCCACCCACCCCTCCCTCCGCTCACCCCCCCTCCCCCAGCCCCCCCGCCCCCAACACCCCCCCACCCGCCCCCTCCCCCACCCCCGCCACCCCCCGCCCCCCCCCCCCCCCCCCCCGCCCCCTGCCACCCCCACGGCCACACCCCGCCCCCCCCACCCCCCCCGACCGCCGCCCCCTCCATCCCGCCCCCAGACACCACCCTCCCCCCTTCCTACCCTCCCCCCCCCCCCAGCGCCCTACCCCCCTCCCTCTACCACCCCCCCTTCTCCTGATGTTCAAATTTCACACAAAAAACAACTTCACATCCACTGTAACATTTGTCCCTAGCAACTCTCACAACAAATACTATTATAGTACATTATAGTGAGGTTATGTTCGGCAGATCCTGCTGGTTATACACGTTTCATTAGTGGTCACCAATTCATTTTAATCTCCATCCTTCTTAAACGTAGTTTTTTACCAATCCTTCATGCCTTTCTCCAGTACCCTATTCAAAGCGAGTGCGTAAGAAGCATTTTGTTGAACTCTTATGACAGCCTGATCATTTTGCTACAAGCACCACATCAGACACTGAAATGCCATGTTATATTATTAGATGTACGTAGTCTAAGATGTCAATAGGTAATCTCTAGGCGAGTCTACAGTATGAAATACACTATTCTAATTTTGGGATTTCACAAACTCTAGCAACATTTGTAGAAGTACTAATAATCCTTTGAACCCTGATTCAATATTCTATCTCATTTTTACTCAATTGCTTGAGACACAAACCAATCCTTGCGTTTCAAATATGTTATTCTTTAATGGTTGAAGCTTGGAGAACACCATAACGAGAATGTGGAATCTGGAATCGGATTATTAGAGGCGAACCATGTCTTACCCATACTGTGCTCAATAAAACGGTATACAGAGCTCTCACAAACTCACCAGGTTTTATCATACATGGAAGAAGCCTATGTAGGTTATGAAAAAGCTCTTTACACATCATTTAATCTATAACAGATCCCTACTACTGTATATCAAGCATAATTGAATCATCTTAAATAATATATATGGAATACATCGGCGAACACAATGCTACTATTGGGTACATTCGGACCACGTATATAGGTATGGGGGGCGTAACATGCCTGGGGGGGGGGGTGCGGCGCTTACAGAGCCGCCCTCGCCTCTTCCACACAACATTTAAATTAAAAATGCCGGGAGCAACGCAGCATCCTCTAACTGCCTCTTACCCTGCTCCTCCGGCAACTTCTGGACACGAATCGCCATCAAACAACCGGAGTCAATGATGCCAGGATGCCGTAGGGAAGGTAAGGGGGGGGGGGGGGGGGGGGGGGTTGTGTGACAGGCAGGGACGGGAGAAGCAGGAATGGGGGCGCACAAAAAGTTTGCTCACTCCTGTATTAGGTGACCACGTTTATCTCTGGGTTTGTTGGTGGCTAAAGGCCTAATTCACCTATAATCATCTTTACATGTATGTGTATCTCATTCAGTTAAAATTGAATAAACTAATAAAAGATGCTATATCAGCGCCTATGCTATAAAAAAGCGTTCATACCCACTAATCGAGCACTTATTGGCCAATTGCCTGCTGCTATTCATAAGCCTCGATAACTCGGCGAATAAAGGCGAAGAATCGGCAAAAAATTTCATCGCGTCATAAAAACAAATCGCCTGGTGAGCGGCGATAATCACACATATGGCAGTTCTGAAACTTGTGGCCAATCTAGTAACCGTGAATTAGTTATAAAGGCCTATCGCAGCGTTCTAGAATGGAAGTTTCTCCCAATCATTGGACATCATACATGTGATATAGCACCTGTGCTGTTTTAAGGATGGGACGTACCTCCCTTGGAGATGACGTCACCATCCGTAAACGAAAAAAAGAGCAGACCATGATACAACGTCCAAATCCAGATTTGGTAGCTGTACCAACTGACTCTGAAATTTGATGTCACAGGCCCTACTATAAGCCTGGACGCCTCATTTAACAGAAAAGACAACAATCTGTTGGGATTTCCCATGGGGTTGGATTGACAAATGAAGACATAAGTAGAACATTTAAAGAAAAGAAAGATAATATCTGAACGAAGAAGGTATAACAGAAAGAAGATTGGTTTACCTAATATCCGGATCTTCGGTGGATGGAGATTGGGGATTGACTTTGATTCGTTGCGTACGAGAGCTTTACCTTTTCTATACTTAATTTGGTACAAACACTTTACTCAGTGGTGTTTGTAAATACCTTATTATCCCTTATGCAGACAAATAAACACCACCTTCTTGTTCTGCCTGCCACATTGTTCACACTCTTACCGTGGAGTGTAAACAACCACATTGACTTAAGTCAATGCAAAATCATGGCCACTTTGACAAATTCAACATGTTATATAAAGAAAACTAAACAACAATAATGTTAACGGGGACTAGTTTCATCACAAATATTTTGTACAGCTACATTTTGGTTCTGTAAAATACTATCATGAGTAACTGGTGTCTTTCCATGAGATCTGAATAAATTGAAAGTGACAAAAGACAGTTATTTCGTGGTCTGATCTTGTGTTACTAATTTCTCTACCACAGTGTCAGAGGTCACTGAGGACATCATTTACAGGGTTTCGTAGTTAATGTTCTTACTCGCGAATAGTTACGTTCAGAACTATTTCTTTGTGTGGAAACCTTACAAAGACCACTGTTTGAACGCCACTGAAATAGTTTAAAAGCCAAAATGTAACACATCAACATTTTTTCTGTGTGCTATTTATTGCCAAAGTAGGCTTCAATTAATTCCATTCAAATCAGATATCTTTATCTAGGATATTTTGCGAATTGTCATCCACAAATACTTTTTTTTTGGTTTTAACCCGATCAGAACGTGTTTGTTACGCGTATCCAACCTACTGTTTTCAAGACCTAAAATCACATGGCATATGGCGCCCAAATTTCTTCTCTCTTATTCTTTTCCATACTTCTTGGCGGAGTTTCCACAGCACTTGTACATTCACATTTCACACAATGAGGAGAGAATTTCTGATTGCAAAACGTCCCAATAGCAGCAGTATTTCAATCAAACTTCTTCCAGATTTCAGGGTTTTCATTTTTATGTCATTGCGTATGCTCAGTAAAATTGTCTGTCTCCCTCTCCCCTCTCTGTCGGCCCCCCTCTCATCTCTGCCCCTCTCTCCTCCCTTCCTCTCTCTCTCCCTCCTCCCCTCTCTCCCGTCCTCTCTCTCCCGCTGTCTCTCTCTCTCTCACTGTCTCTCTCTCCCATTCCCTGTCCATCTCTATCCCCTGCCCTCTCCTCTCCCCTGCCCCTCCCTCTCACTCCCTGCCCTCTCTCTCTCTCCGCTGTCTCTCTCCTCCCTGTCCTCTCTCTCTTCCCCTCTGTCTCTCTCTCTCCCCCGTCTCTCTCTCTCACCCCTGTCTCTCCTCGCTATCCCCGTCTCTCTCCCCAGTCTACTCTCCCCTATCTCATCTCTCTCCCCCTGTCTCCTCTCTCCCTGTCTCTCTCCCCTGTCCCTCTCTCTGCCCTCTCTACTCACGCTCCCGTCTCTCTCCCCTGCTCTCTCTCTCTCTCTGCCTCTCACCTCTCTCACCCCTGTCTCTCTCTCTCCCCCTCTCTTCTCTCTTCTGGGCAGAGATATTGAGATATAAAGAAGATTGTGGAGGTCACAAATATTTAATGCTAATATACTCTATTTGGCGAGTGTCGCTATAGTATATAAAGGCCCATTCTAGAGTGTTATTTGCATTTACAGTAGCTATAAGCAATATAGTTTGGTCAAAAAAACAACTAATCATGGGAGTATCAGCTAGTCCAGATATATTTACATTGTTTTCTAGCAACTGCTTTTTTATGTTTTATTGTGCCTTATATTAAGACAAATAAATGGAAATAATTGTGTCACTTTGCAGATCAACCTTTAATATTTTCCAATGATTTTAACTTCTATGTTTAAACTCAAGCCTCACCAACACAGTTTATGACTATAATACAGGTAGCCAACGAACCTTAACAGTGAGGATAGAATACAGTGAGCAGAACAAAACCGATGCTGTGTAGGATTTGAATACGGGTGAGCAAGAACAGCCGATACTCGTGTAGGATTAGAAAAAATACGTTAAACAAGAACAGCCTAAACTGTGTAAGGATTAGAATACAGTTGAGCAAGAACACCTGATACTGTGTTAGGATTAGAACTACAGGCTGCAAGACACCCTAATCTGTGTAGGATTAGAATACAGGTAAACAAGCACCCTGATACTGTGTAATGATTACTAATACAGGTGAGCAAGAACAGCCTGATACTGTGAGTGATTAGAATACAGGTGAGCAAGAGCAGCCTGATGCTGGTTAGTAGATTAGACATACAGGTGAGCAGGAACAGCCTGAGCTTGCATGACTGGTAGGATTATAGAATAGACAGTGAGAGAACAGCCTGAACTGGTAGGATTAAAATACAGGTGAGAAGAACAAGCTAATACTGTGTAATTTAGAATACAGGTGAGCAGAACAGCTTGATACTGTGTAATATTAGAATACAGGTGAGCAAGAACAGCTTGATACTGTGTAATATTAGAATACAGGTGAGCAAGAACAGCTTGATACTGTGTAGGATTATAAATCAAACAGAAAAGAAATGATTATTTACTGACAATCTTTTCAATATGGTAAGACGCAGGGTCGGGCATTTAATAATACAAGCGAGTTTCTAAACATGGCCAGATGCACTGAGCTCCATTCAGCAATTTAACCAAATGTTCCCAGCATTAGTGCTAAATATGCAAAGGTGGCGTTCCCCCTAACACCGCTTATCCACTAAAGGCTTTTCAAGTTTGCACTGGGATTAACCTGACGATATTTACGTCTTACCTGAAGGGTTTTGCTGGACAGTAGCAAAACCCCATATTTCAGGGTCTGGATGGAGGTAACGCCACCTTTAAGTAAGGCCGCATTACTGGAGCGATGCTATTTGAAGCTAACTCAAGGCAGTGCTGATTAACCTCATGATAAGCTTATGCTAATGAGTTAAACATTGGCCGCTGTTTTTGCATATAATTACCTTCCTGGATATGCATTCAACTCAGGGCAAATAACGTCTGTTACTAATTAAGACAACCTGATGGTTTTTGCACTGATTTAATGGAGGTGCATCTGGGCCACGGTGAGCTGGGCCACGGTGAGCTGGGCCACGGAAAGGGTCTGATTTCCTCTGGCTGCTCCCCTTTGTCTTATGTCTCTGTGTGTTCAACAAGTGTTTGCACTGGCAGAACCCCCTCTCACCCTAGCTTTATTAGCGTTCTCATAAGGACAGGGTTAAATAAGGGTGAAGATAACACCTGATTGGCAAACACTCGCCCTTTGAAACTTGTAATTTATTTCCACAACAATGAAAGCAACCAAATCTTTGCTATTAGCATAGTTAATATGTTTATGTGAGCCAATTATATGGTTACATTCTTTACAAAGGTTGTTTCTGGGCCGTGATGCAGGAACGCCTGTTTACATGATGGAGCTGTTTCCTGCACACTGTACACTCACAGGGAGATCTCTCCATTCATTGACAAAAAAAAATCACATCCATGAGCACTGCTTAGTAAATATGGGCCAAAATGTAGAGTTGGAGTATTGTTCTTGAATAGAATGTAGACAACAATTAAACTAATGGATTGTTTTTTTTTGGTTTTTTTTATATATATAATTTTAAGGCTTGCAAGATCAACACTTGTACTAATTCTACTGCTGGGTATGCATAAATTGGTCTTTACATCCATTACTGACGAGCTGGATGATGGACTTTCCAAACGCATACGACTCTTTATTGAGCTAACTATGAGCTCATTTCAGGTAATGTTTAAATGCCAAAACTTTCACTTTCTTGGGTATTCAATTATAAAATATGGGGGAGAGGTGGATCCAAATAACGAGTGTCAATAGAGGTTTGTTTCGATGCTTACTTGTGCATGAAAAGTTAGAATTTCCTATGTATCAGGCAAATTGTTTACTCCACTACAGACCTGGTAGATTTTTTATGCAAATAGAATATAACAATGTGATACACAGACGCAGAATTAGATACATTTCATTACCTGTACATTGTGCAAATCGTTACAAATCGCTGCATGCTCAGCACCCCCTGGCCGCAGCCTGAGGCCCGGGCCTTGGTGCCTTTGCCCGTGCGGAGGTGTGCGGAGGCTGTGATGAAGTGGGGGCTTTCCATGGTCATAGTGGACGGGCTGTGGGGGGCGTTCCTAGGGGCATCACGGAGCTGGTTTGCCCTCATTGGACGAACCGCTCGCATAACCGGCCTGTCGCGCCAAGAAATCAGTTTGAACTGATTTCTTGCACAACACGCGCCCCCTCCCGCGTGCACGCGCGCACACGCCGCATGGACGCGAACACTGTCTTAAGGCAATCTGGACGCCTCTGCACGGTCTGCGGTACTATGGCCCCAGCCTAACATGTTAATGCGCTATTTGGGGATTATTTACCGGAAAGATTAGGGGAAGTCTGCAATATTATAATGGAGATATCATATTCTGCATCTCAGGTCTTGGCTTTTTTAGCCCTTCTGGTGTGAAAGCAATACTGTCGGAGTAAATGTTCTTGGCTAATAATCAATGTCACGCATAACAGAGTTAATTAACAAGATTGTTACATCTAATGAAAACAAATGATTTGAACAACTGCTGCTCCCCTGTATCCAGTTCAGGGTTGACGCCCCCCTCCCCCTCTCCCTCCCTCCCCATGTGTTGCAGCATCTGAGGAACTAATGGGACGCTGTCTTCATCTCACAGTTAAGGGCTCAATGTTAGTTATCTCTGTGTGTTATTTAAAGTTGATAACTGGCTTTGTCAGCCAATATTGCAGATAGGGATATGCATGTGAGTTAGACTCCTGACAGGAGTAGATGTTTCCTTTTATGATTTATTTTGTTCTTAAAGTGACGGCGTTAAAAATGTGTGGTGTCACTAATAGAAGAATAAACCGCTGAAGGTTGAGGGCTGAGTGTCCCTTGTGTGTATACACGTGTGTTTTTCCCCTTTTCTACAAATGAAACCCTAGAAGACTGTCAGGAAGAGCCTGGGCAAGCAGCAGTGCTACATAAAGGGAGCAGTTGGCCACAGTGCCTTTTGTCTAAGCACTGTTTAGTAAATATGGCCTTACTTCTCATTATATAGGAATGATGAGGAACAGCATTAGAAATATACCCCAGTACAATATAAACAAAATAGTGCAACATAAATAAATACGTTATTACCTTAATGAATAAATATGTGATATTGCTGCTTTAAGAAGGGAAGACAGTTATGGTGTATTGGATGTGCTGCCTTTAAATTATACAGTATGCCATGAACAGTTTCTTCCTGTATGGGATGTGACACAGTAAAAAAGGCAGAAGCAGAACTCCTAGTGGAAATAAGACTGGTTCGAGGCAAGAATATGGACAAGCTGCCAGCAAAGGGAGCTCATTAGCTGCAGGAGGGTCAGAACTGAGCTTTAAAAGCCCCAATAACAATTGTATGGTTAAGAGATGTTGTGAGTTAATGGGGTGTAGGGCAGAGCAAGCAGAGGTCCCTATAATGTTAGTTACAGTAGATGCTCTGAACTGGACCAGGCTGTTAGAACAGCGCCAGGCCAGTAATGAAAAACTGGTCTCCTTGCAAATATTATAAAAAGAAGATCTGATTAGCTATTTCCTGGAATGAACTCAACTGTCATCATTTCATTCTGATTTCTACATCTAGTTCTAGAGGAGATTGTACTCGATAATAACACCTCTAGTCAGCTTGCCCAAGGACGGGACCTATATCTCGGGAAGTGGGGGGTCCCCGAGGCTGAAATCAGATATCTTCAGCTCTGAAGACCCCCTGTTCCCACACACTAGTATGACCCCCCCCCCCCCCCATCCCAACCCAAAGAAAAATAATTACCTTAGGTAATGAAGCTGCTTACATTTTATTTTTATTCATACGTGATCAGGGGGTCTCCTCAGCTGAACAAAGTTGATTTCAGCCTCGGGACCCCCTGCTTCCTGAGATACAGGCCCCGTTATGGGGTGCCGGTATCCCCGCAATGTTAAAGGCCTCCGGTCACGTGACCCACATGATTTTAACATGGCGGGGATACCGGCACCCCATAACGGGGCCTGTAACTTGGGAAGTAGGGGGTCTCCTGATCTGAAATCAATGTGGTTCAGCTCCGGAGACCCCCTACTACAATACTGTACAGGCAGTCCTCGGTTATCCGACACAATGCGTTACTCAAAATGGCGTTGTAAAGCGAAACGTTGTAAAGCGAAACCCGTTTTCCCACAGGAACACTGTTTAAATGAAACGTTCCGTTCCTGAAGGCATTTTTAATGCTAAAATACACAAAATATTTTACTCAAACAATAAGATTATGCTGCACACACATACATTATGATGTAAAGATTCTATTTATTGAATCCAGAACTGTATAATAAAATTGTTAGACATGTTTAAAGGCATAAATATACCACAAAACCTTCACAAGACTGATCTGGATGATTTCCTTCCCTGACTGCAGCTTTCTGATTGACATAATGTTGCAACTTTGTCAAAGCGTGTAGAGCGTCGGATAAGCCATTTTTGCGGCTTAAAACCGGCCATAGGGATGCATTGGACAGCGTCGGATAAGCCATTCGTCGTAAAGCGAAGCGTCGTAAAACGAGGACTTACTGTAGTGTTAAAATTTAAATAAAACCCCCGCGATCGCCTGTTAGAGGCGTGCAGGTAGAGTGACTGATTCAGCCTCTTACAGACAGGCAGACCCCGGTAGGAGTAACACAGCAGGGACCCCCGCTGTGTTAATCCGATGGGACATTTAGTCTGCAGCAGACCAGCTCGGACCACCACGCACTATAGTGAGTGATTCAACCCGATAAATCGTCGGATAACCACCGCTGCATATGTACACTCTGCGGATTAAAAAAGAGGCAAAAACTATAGGGAGACTAATGCAATAAGGAAACAGTGCAAGATATAAAGGAGAAGAACTGATTCAACATCATCCGAAGTGCAAGAAAAAGCTGAAAGTTACATTGCCAGCTCATACTGTATATCCCAGCGCTGTGCAAACTGGGGGCGCGACACAGCGGTAGAGCAGGCAGCGGGGGCGCAGTGCAGGAGGTTTGCGCACCCCATGTATATCCTAATAACTGCCGGATCCAGGTGCAGAGATGTGTCCAACATGATTTTGTAATAACTTGATTCGTGCTGAAACGTATATTTCTCCTCCTGCCGGGAAAGGAGGAGAAACGAAGAGGAATAGGGAAAAGGAGACCTCCTAAAAATAATATGTTTCTGTCTTTTTAGGGGTTTCTTGTGGCTACGTTATATTGCTTTGCCAATGGAGATGTAAGTAAACGGAATATTTTTTGTTTAACAATGTAAAAGTTACATTATGTTCCATTCAAACTGTACCTCCCGAGTTCACGTATATCTCATATACAGTAAGTATATACAGTAAGTATATACAGTAAGTATATACTGTAGTTCTTACCATTATCACACAAAAGACATTTGGAGCAAAACTACTGTCGCCTTCTTTGTTTTTATGAAGTCTTAATTGTTTTGGAAAGCTAACATTTTACTGTAGATCAGGGTGGCTAACAAAGGGCCACCAACAGGTCAGGTTTTCAGGATATCAATGCTTCAGCACATGCTTCAATCAGTGGCTCAGTCGTTGACTGGCACACCTGTGCTGAAGCAGGGATAACAAAACACAGAACCCCAGTAAGCTCTTTCTGGGAACCGCTGAGATATGTATCACTCCTTTATACATGTTCCTGAGATATGTGTGTCACTCCTTTATACATGTTCCTGAGGTATGTGTATCACTCCTTTATACATGTTCCTGAGAGTATTGTATCACTTCCTCCTCTTATACATGTCCTGAGTGTATGTGTATCACTCCTTTATACATGTTCCTGAATATGTATCATAGGTGTGTCACTCCTTTATACCTTTCCTAGATATTGTATCCCCCTTTATACATGTTCCTGAGATATGTGTGTCACTCCTTTATACATTTTCCTGAGATATGTGTGTCACTCCTTTATACATGTTCCTGATGATATGTGTCCACTCCTTTATACATGTTCCTGAGATATGTGTGTCACTCTTTTATACATGTTCCTGAGATATGTGTTCACTCTACCTTTATACATGTTCCTGAGATATGTGTAGCTACCTTATACTGTTCCTGGATATTGTTTATCACTGCTTTATACATGTTCCTGAGATATGTGTATCACTCCTTTATACATGTTCCTGAGATATGTGTATCACTCCTTTATACATGTTCCTGAGGTATGTGTATCACTCCTTTATACATGTTCCTGAGATATGTTATCACTCCTTTATACATGTTCCTGAGATATGTATCACTCCTTTATACATGTTCCTGAGATATGGTATCACTCCTTTATACATGTTCCTGAGATATGTATCACTCCTTTATACATGTTCCTGAGATATGTGTGTCACTCTTTATACATGTTCCTGAGGATGTGTATCACTCCTTTATACATTTTCCCTGAGTAGTTGTATCCCTCCTTTATACTCCTGAGTATTGTACACTTTTATACTGTTCCTGAGATATGGTATACTCCTTTATACATGTTCCTGAGATATGTGTTCACTCTTTATACATGTTCCTGAGATATGTGTCCCCTTTATACATGTTCCGGAGATATGTGTTGTCACTCCTTTATACTGTTCCTGAATATGTGTGTCACTCTTCCTTTATACATGTTCCTGAGATGTGTGTGTCACTCCTTTAATAATGTTCCTGATATGGTGTCACTCCTTTATACATGTCCTGAGATGTGTGTATCACTCCTTTATACATGTTCCTGAGATATGTGTTTCACGCTTTATACAGTTCCTGAGATTGTGTATCACTCCTTTATACATGTTCCTGAGATATGTGTATCACTCCTTTATACATGTTCCTGAGGTATGTGTATCACTCCTTTATACATGTTCCTGAGATATGTGTATCACTCCTTTATCTGTCCCTGAGATATGTATACTCCTTTATACATGTTCCTAGATATGTGTATCACTCCTTTATACATTTCCTGAGATGTGTCATACGCCTTATACATGTTCCTGAGATATGTGTTCATCTCCTTTATACATGTTCCTGAGATATGTGTGCACTCCCTTATACATGTTCCTGAGGTATGTGTTCACTCTCTTATACATGTTCCTGAGATAGTGTACACTGCTTTATACGGTTCGAGATATGTGTATCACTGCTTTATACATGTTCCTGATATGTGTATCCTCTTAATACTACATGTTCCTGAGATAGTGTATCTACATTCCTTTATACATGTTCCTGAGATATTGTGTCACTCCTTTATACAGTTCCTGAGTCTGTGTACACTTCCTTTATACATGTTCCTGAATATGTGTATCATCTGCTTTATACATGTTCCTGAGAATTTGTATCACTGCTGTTTATACAGTTTCCTGAGATATGTGTCACGCCTTATAACATTTCCTGATATGTTTATCACTCCTTTTAACATGTTCCTGAGATTGTATCTCCTCCTTTAACAGTTCCTGAGATATGTGTATCACTCTTTATAACATTTCCTGAGATATGTATCACTCCTTTATACATGTTCCTAGATATGTTAGCACTCCTTTATACATTTTCCTGAGATATGTATCACTCCTTTTATACATGTTCCTGAGATATGTAGTCACTCCTTAACTGTTCCTGAGATATGTTATCACTCACTCCTTATACATGTGCGCTGAGATATGTGTGTCACTCCTTTATACATGTTCCTGAGATATGTCTGTCACTCCTTTATACATGTTCCTGAGATATGTGTATCACACCTTTACAACATGTTCCTGAGATATGTATATCACTCCTTTATACATGTTCCTGAGATATGTGTATCACTCCTTTATACATGTTCCTGAGATATGTGTATCACTCCTTTATACATGTTCCTGAGATATGTATATCACTCCTTCATACAACATGTTCCACAGTATATGTATATACATAATACTAATGGCACACTATACATTACATGTACGTTAACCTATCATTTTGCCACTTCTAGCTTTTCCATGTTATCACATTTGTTTTTATGAATCTACTAATCGAAGCTTCATAACTTGTAAACTTTAAGTCTGATATCATGATAACTGTGTGTAGCCAGGTCTCCCCAGCGCTACCGCACCCCCCTCACTTGGCTGCCGATCGCGGGAGCCGCCGCGTCCAATGGCGGCTCCGTTCGGCAGTGGCAGGGGAGAGGGCGGTCAGGTCCCGGCTCGGGGGTTGCCGGGGACGCGTGCGGCCGGTTGCCAAGGCCGCACGCGCATCTCAGGGCTCCCGGCGCTCCCGGAGCCGGGCGGATAGGGCGCCGCCATGTTGCGCCGGGTCGCGCATGCGCAGTGAGTCCCCGGCGGTCCAGTTAGCTCGCGCATGCGCAGGGAGGCTGCGAGAGGCAGGGAAGAGTCGCGCGAGTGTGAGGATAGTCAGGGGAAGGATGAGGCAGCCCCAGATAGCTTGCGCAGGCGCAGGGGCAGCTCAGGAAGGGTTGCGGCGGCCATTAGGAGTTAGTGTAGGCAGAGGGGAGGAACGCACGCGGCCCCAATGTTATAGTAAGGGCCTCGGGACTACAATTCCCATGAGGCATAGCGAGCCAGGCACCAGGTGCTTGATAGGAGCCAATAGGGCTGCAGGACTGCCCTGGAGGAAAGAGATACATTTTCCCGGGCTTTGCATGAGTCACGTCAGTTGGAGCAGCGGAGCAGAAGGGGAAGGAAGGATGCAGGGAGTGAGTGCAACTCCTGCATCCAGATAGGTACCCTCACCCTCCAGGTAGGCCCCAACTCCCCACCAGGTTAGTGGGTAACTGATAAGGGACGGCCCCAGTTAGGGACTCTGCCCTTAGTGTCAGTGCTGTCTTGTCAGAGTCACAGCTATATAGTGCTGTGAGGTCTGACAGGCAGGCACTGTGTTTGTGCAGCACGGTTGCTACACGGACCAAGTAAGTGGCTGTGCGTAGTGCAGGTAGCTAGTTATAGGGAGGATTAGGGACTAGGGTAGAGGTACACCCCAGGGCCCAGTTAGTCCCCTATGACACCAGAGGAAGCTGTATGGTATAGGGTTGGCCTTAGGACAGGGACTCCTTCACCATAGTTAGAGCAGCAAGAGGGTTGCTGTCTGATCGCGTGTTCAGAGACTGTGTTAAAGAAGCACTCCGGCTGGAGATTCCTTTCCTGTGGATGCAGAGGTGTACCCACTCCTGCAGAGAGCAGTGCAGCACGCCGTGGGATCACTGTGCGGTGTTGCAGAGCTCCAAGGATTTTCCTGACCAGGACTGGTCAGGGAGGTATTATATATATTAAGTGCACCACCGGGCCCCAACACAGGGAAGCGCTATCCCTCACACTCACACTGGTCTTTATTGCTATGGACACTCAAGAGACTGAGGGGTGGAATACCCGTTACATTTGGAGGCGCTGCTGAGATACACCTGGGGTGCCCTGTCCATTTTTTCTAAATTGTCCCGTCCCTATTTTTGTCGCCATGTTTGCGAAGTCCGGAGACGAGGTCCTTGCCTGGGCGTTGAGGCAGTATATGGAGCCTGGCCAGGTAGTGGCGGTAGGAGGCATACCCGCTAGTATACCCGCAATGAAGGTCCGGGAGGGTATGTGTAAAATTCCTGGGTGGCCGTGGGCATGTGTCTTAGAGGAGGAACAAGATCCCACGTCCACATGGAAAACCATTTTGTTTGTTGTAACTCACACTGAGGATATATGCCTGGCAGAGGCACCGTCCGCACTGTTCATGCCCGAGGGCCCCTCAGAAGGGTACCCCCTAGTCTATGCCGACCCAGCAAAATGGCGTCTCCCGCCAAATCAGGAGAGCGCACGTGCTGCTGACTGCAAGCCTGCACAGAACGATGTCGCAACATTCTGTCCGGGTTTGGCGCGAAAATCAGAGCCCCTCCCCTGTGATGTGAGTGACTCAGTGCAGAGCGAAAACCAATCCATTGTAAAAAGTGCCCTTCCTTTAGATTCCACCAGGGGGAGCAAGCACGGTTATCTTCAACCATACGTGGACGCTGTGATAGACACTCTGATCTCTAAGGATGAGGATGAGATAGACTCTCTGTTCTATGATGAGGATGAGATAGACTGTCAGGGGATACATCCTAATGTGTATGTGCCCTGGCGAGCGCCAGGAATAGATCTCCTTATGCTACTGTGCCCCTGCTTGCAAGAAGCCTATGACGAGGGAGCCGTCATGTCCCAAGTGCCACTAGACTTCAGGATCACCGAGGTAGATGGGGAGCCGTGTACACAGTGCTTTAGCCCCACCTGTGACTGTTCTAGGGGAGCACTGGCGTGGGAGCCCCGATGTGATTGTTGCGGTGCAATTTTCTTGATGCCTATTGTACCCCAGCCTACAGAGCCAGCTAAGGAGCCAAGTGAGCCCTTGGCGGAGAAGAGCGCAACTGCAGTGGAGGTACCGGAGCACGCCAGCTTCGTACCCACAACCACTGGCTGCATTTCAGAAGAATCTGGTGACTACCTTGCGGAGGATACTGTCATGATATCTTCCGGGGAAAAGGTGGAAGTCCCATCGGTGGCGATGCACCTACCGGCGAACCACCCCAGGGGTAATGCAGAGGATATAGAGTCTGCTGTGGGTCCGTGTACCCTGGAAGAGGTGTCTTCCGATGTTGCGGACCCTGCTGTGGGCCCGTGTGCCCTGCGATGGTCAGTCAGACCTAATACAGAGGTACCATCGGTCCTAGGCGTGGGACCAGTACCTAACGCCGACAAGGGTGAGTCGACTGCCCCAGGGGTGTCGGGGGTGAGCTTCCAGGTGACCGCGGAGCACGATGGCTCCTTAAGTCTGGTCGCCCGGGTGAAGGGTTCCCCTCTGCATCGCGTCCTGGCGGAGGTGTCCTCACTAGAAGGTAGCTGTCCAGAGGAGAGAGTGGACCAGTGTCTACCGCCGATCCTTCCGGAAGAAGGGAAGCCCATCGTCAGCCAGCCGAGTGGTAAGGAACCCCCTTGTTCCTCACAGACTCCGATGGAGGTGGCCGTGAAGAAGGCCAAAGCTATGGTTCCTGAGCGGAGTGTGAGCCCGTGTGCTCCGACACAAGTGGTCCCAGGACTGGGATCCAACGCTCCCGAGTTTTCATCGCGTAAGTGGACTGCCCCAGAAGTGCCAGGGGCAGGTCCCGATACCACCAAGGTGGGAACTGACAGCGTCCCCGAGGACCTGTTGGCCCCCGTGATTCACCGCAGGGGTAAGGTGTCTACATTTTCCCCCCTGCCAGGTGAAACCGAGACATTTCCCAGTGCTCGCTTCTCAGTGGAAGCCTCACAAGTCCGTAGGGACAAGGACTGTGTAAAGGACGATCCAGGGAGACTGGCCTCCTTTACGCCCAAAAAGGAGCGTGCCATTCGCCAGGTGGTGGACCGCGGGAAAGGTCCTGGCCTCCTGGTCTACCGCATCCCTGCCGCGGATGACCGGGTAAAGGCCTGCTTAAAAGACGTTGTGCTACTCCTTCCACCAGGGGGAGGAAGTAGCGAAGAGCCCGTAACTGTCGCTTTAGAGTGTGCTCTCCAAGAAATTCACCCCTGGGAGGCTCACGGACGCAAAAGTGAGGTACCCCCACATGATCAGTTCAGGGCGCCCCACAAATGGTCTCAGCCCGTCTCGGGTATTAATTGGTGTGATATGCCCTGTAATTTTTCATTGTGTGAAAGTGTACCAATTAGGCCATGTTTTGAGGATGTTGCAGCCGATCTGTTAAGTGTACGGGGTATCACCCACACTACATATGAGATTGGGTGGGGTGGAATACCCGTTACATTTGGAGGCGCTGCTGAGATACACCTGGGGTGCCCTGTCCATTTTTTCTAAATTGTCCCGTTCCTATTTTTGTCGCTATGTTTGTAAAGTCCGGAGACGAGGTCCTTGCCTGGGCTTTGCGGCAGTATATGGAACCTGGCCAGGTAGTGGCGGTAGGAGGCATACCCGCTAGTATACCCGCAATGAAGGTCCGGGAGTATATGTGTAAAATTCCTGGGTGGCCGTGGGCATGTGTCTTAGAGGAGGAACAAGATCCCACGTCCACATGGAAAACCATTTTGTTTGTTGTAACTCACACTGAGGATATATGCCTGGCAGAGGCACCATCCGCACTGTTCATGCCCGGGGGCCCCTCAGAAGGGTACCCCCTAGTCTATGCCGACCCCGCAAAATGGCGTCTCCCGCCAAATCAGGAGAGCGCACGTGCTGCTGACTGCAAGCCTGCACAGAAAGATGTCGCAACATTCTGTCCGGGTTTGGCGCGAAAATCAGAGCCCCTCCCCTGTGATGTGAGTGACTCAGGGCAGAGCGAAAACCACTCCCCAGTAAAAAGTGCCCTTCCTTTAGATTCCACCAGGGGGAGCAAGCACGGTTATCTTCAACCATACGTGGACGCTGTGATAGACACTCTGATCTCTGAGGATGAGATGATGCATGAGGATGAGATGATGCATGGTGATGAGATAGACTGTCAGGGGATACACCCTAATGTGTATGTGCCCTGGCGAGCGCCAGGAATAGATCTCCTTATGCTACTGTGCCCCTGCTTGCAAGAAGCCTATGACGAGGGAGCCGTTATGTCCCAAGTGCCACTAGACTTCAGGATCACCGAGGTGGATGGGGAGCCGTGTACGCAGTGCTTTAGCCCCACCTGTGACTGTCCTAGAGGTGCACTGGCGTGGGAACCTCAATGTGATTGTTGCGGTGCAATTTTCTTGATGCCTATTGTACCCCAGCCTACAGAGCCAGCTAAGGAGCCAAGTGAGCCCTTGGCGGAGAAGAGCGCAACTGCAGTGGAGGTACCGGAGCACGCCAGCTTCGTACCCACAACCACTGGCTGCATTTCAGGAGAATCTGGTGACTACCTTGCGGAGGATACTGTCATGATATCTTCCGGGGAAAAGGTGGAAGTCCCATCGGTGGCGATGCGCCTACCGGCGAACCACCCCAGCGGTGATGCAGAGGATACAGAGTCTGCTGTGGGTCCGTGTACCCTGGAAGAGGTGTCTTCCGATGTTGCGGACCCTGCTGTGGGCCCGTGTGCCCTACAATGGTCAGTCCGACCTACTACAGAGGTACCCTCGGTCCTAGAATGGGGACCAGTACCTAACGCCGACAAGGGTGAGTCGACTGCCCCAGGGGTGTCGGGGGTGAGCCTCCAGGTGACCGCGGAGCACGATGGCTCCTTAAGTCTGGTCGCCCGGGTGAAGGGTTCCCCTCTGCATCGCGTCCTGGCGGAGGTGTCCTCACTAGAAGGTAGCTGTCCAGAGGAGAGAGTGGACCAGTGTCTACCGCCGATCCTTCCGGAAGAAGGGAAGCCCATCGTCAGCCAGCCGAGTGGTAAGGAACCCCCTTGTTCCTCACAGACTCCGATGGAGGTGGCCGTGAAGAAGGCCAAAGCTATGGTTCCTGAGCGGAGTGTGAGCCCGTGTGCTCCGACACAAGTGGTCCCAGGACTGGGATCCAACGCTCCCGAGTTTTCATCGCGTAAGTGGACTGCCCCAGAAGTGCCAGGGGCAGGTCCCGATACCACCAAGGTGGGAACTGACAGCGTCCCCGAGGACCTGTTGGCCCCCGTGATTCACCGCAGGGGTAAGGTGTCTACATTTTCCCCCCTGCCAGGTGAAACCGAGACATTTCCCAGTGCTCGCTTCTCAGTGGAAGCCTCACAAGTCCGTAGGGACAAGGACTGTGTAAAGGACGATCCAGGGAGACTGGCCTCCTTTACGCCCAAAAAGGAGCGTGCCATTCGCCAGGTGGTGGACCGCGGGAAAGGTCCTGGCCTCCTGGTCTACCGCATCCCTGCCGCGGATGACCGGGTAAAGGCCTGCTTAAAAGACGTTGTGCTACTCCTTCCACCAGGGGGAGGAAGTAGCGAAGAGCCCGTAACTGTCGCTTTAGAGTGTGCTCTCCAAGAAATTCACCCCTGGGAGGCTCACGGACGCAAAAGTGAGGTACCCCCACATGATCAGTTCAGGGCGCCCCACAAATGGTCTCAGCCCGTCTCGGGTATTAATTGGTGTGATATGCCCTGTAATTTTTCATTGTGTGAAAGTGTACCAATTAGGCCATGTTTTGAGGATGTTGCAGCCGATCTGTTAAGTGTACGGGGTATGCCATGCCATTTTTCAGTATGTGAAATTGTACCATGCTATGTCGTTCCCCAAGCGAGGGCGTTGGGTGTTTCACCAGGGGGAGAGTGTAGCCAGGTCTCCCCAGCGCTACCGCACCCCCCTCACTTGGCTGCCGATCGCGGGAGCCGCCGCGTCCAATGGCGGCTCCGTTCGGCATTGCTATGGACACTCAAGAGACTGAGGGGTGGAATACCCGTTACATGTGTTTGATTTCAAATATTTCTCCTTGTAATAATAATTACAAATGAATAATAAACCTAAAGAGAGAATGTTTTTTTGCTTTATTGATAAGCACAAATGTTTGAAGTTTTAAAACGTTTGTTTTTACAAATCCCAAACCAATTATGTTCTGGCAAAACCAAAACACCAGTAAAAGTGCTCACCCTTACAGTTTTACTCATACTGGGTTTCCAAAATGAACCGCTAAACAGCGACACTCCAAGCTCAGCGGGTACATTTAATGTTTTTATTTTAGCCAGCACGTGCAAAAAACACAAAGATGGTGGCAGGGTCGGCTGGGTGGTGGTGTTGGCCGGTGGTGGGGGTGATGGTGGTGTTGTCGGTAGTGTTGGCCGGTGGTGGGGGTGATGTTGTTGTTGGGGGTGGTGTTGGCCGGTG
>CM071588.1:622661-643045 GCA_036426205.1 Ascaphus truei
GGGGGTGATGGTGGTGTTGGCCGGTGGTGGTGTTGGCCGGTGGTGGGGGTGATGGTGTTCTTGGCCGGTGGTGGTGTTGGCCGGTTGTGGGGGTGATGGTGGTGTTGGGGGTGGCGGTGTTGGCCGGTGGTGGGGGTGATGGTGGTGTTGGCCGGTGGTGGTGTTGGCCGGTGATGGTGGTGTTGGGGGTGGCGGTAGCGGTGGCGGTAGCGGTGGAAGTGATGCTGTACCTCATATCCCTAGTTACTGCAATGAGCTAAAAAGGAAACGCTATACCTCCATTTTTGATAAAGGACACAATCTCGGGTCTTAAGATACTTCTTTTACCCAAATAAACTGTTGTGAAGGAAAATTGCAGATTTACAGACAACATATGTACATAAAAAATGACCTACGCTTGATCATTCTTTATTGTAAAATTACCAGCTGATTTGCCATTTCGGAGAAATGGGTAACACATTTTTTAGGGCTTTTAAACATGGGACACCTTGTGGTGTTTTTTAAATGCTTTATTATCCCTCCGGGATAGCACTAACTTTCCTCAACTAGGTATGGTCCTAATTAGCCAAAAAGCTTTTTTTATTGTAAATGCTGTGATATTAGGCGTTCAGCTGCAAATATCCCAATCTATTAAATATATACGTGTTCAGTTCCTAAACTGCTAGTAACAATAGTATGGAAAAAAAGTAATCCAATTAGTTTCTTGGTGAATTAAATTGTAATAAGGCTCATTAAGTGAAGATTTAAGAGGTCAATTACATGTAACTCATCGTTTTAATAAAAATAGCATTATAATAACAGCGTTACCTCATATCTATAGCGGTCAAGTGTCAAGAATTATACTAAACATTTAACTTTACTTTATTATAGAAGGTTTATGCTAATTAAGTTTGGTGAGCAATTGGGTTAACCCTAACCCTAACCCTAACCCTGACCGGGAAAACTGGGTAAATAAAACAAACAGATTTATCAACGGAAAAAAAAAACTGTTGTATTTCTTATTTGCTGATATAAAACTCAGGGAGCACACGCCATCGATAGGTACATACTGTAACTAAGGGAAAACACAATGTAGTGCAATCCTGTCTAGGCACAGGGATGGGGGTGGGTTACACTCTCCAAAAACACACTCACAAGGTGGCAGTGGGATACAAGCCTTGAGCCCCAGACTAGGGGATGGTGTCTGGAATGGAATAGATGTGATACCCTCCTCTGGTAGTTTGCTAGTAGTACTCCAGCAGATCCCATCCCATAGTATAAACAGAGACAAGAACAGGGTGTTTTTTTGTTGCTTTTACACTGTATTTCTTATTTGCCAATTTTAATTAATAACCCTTTAGGACTAGGAAATTATGTATAATTATTGAGGATAGGTTGCACAAAAATACCTGTTTATGTTACTTGTACAATGTCTTTTATATGGCAGCAATTAGGGGAGTGTGACTAGGACATGTCAGGCAGGACTTTAATGGGAAGATGTATCCAAATTGGGCAATTTTCCTGAGCAAAAATGTCCATTTGTGTTAATTTGCGCTTGTGACTAAAGTGTGAACATTTCGTCCACGTTCCCGGACCACGTTCCCGGACCATACACTTTTGTCTCACGAAAACGTTTCTGAAAACGTTAGTTTCCAAAAATCTGCCAAAGCATTGAAAGCAATGTGCACTGTAATTGTGTAAAAGTTTGCCTAATTTAGCCTAATGCAGTGACTCTGTTTCTTATTCTGGATCAGAGCCGAGGTGGTAGAATGGGACCTTACGGACAAAACGCCCGATCGCCCCCTTTTTGTGGGGGAATGATAACATTATTATGTGGAGTTATACTGGCCAAAGAGGGGACTTGGGAAGGTGGTGTGGTGGTCATTGTGGCCATAGTGGCAGTAGGAAAAGACTATTAATTAGTGGGACCGTAGAGAAAAGACCAGGAACTGCTACGACAAACACAGCAGCAGTTGTACGCGACCTCCACTAGCCTCCTAGTATAAATAGAAAAAGTGGTATATGTGGTGCTCAATAATTGAAACAGGTTCCACATGTATGTAGTAATAACATCATAAATCCACAATTGGTAGTCCAGTTGCAATGGAGTGCCCCCCAAATGAATATAACAAAACTTAAGGGGAATGTGACTAGTGGAATCGGCTTAGACATCCACGGTGATGTACACAATATGAACACCCAATCAGTAGTAATAATAAAGAGGAACAATGTCCATGAAAGACAGTATTTGAATATGGCACTGCGGCACTTTACCTGTACTGTCCAAGGGGCACTCTCATAATCCTCAGCGTGCAATCCATCTGTTGTAGATAGAGGAAGAGAATAGGCGTACGCGTAGGTGCGTTCATTCAGTCCCCTTTTCCCTGTATGTTTAGCTAGCAATAAATAACTTATTTTTTTGACTATTTTGGAGTGGCCTGGTCTTTTTCCCTAGAGATATATTACAGGATGTCTGGAGCTGTGCTCTATCTACACCTATTCTCTTCCTAGTATAAATAGAAATAATAGTGGAAGTGAGGTTTTACCAACATCCTGGGTCCTGGGTCCTGGCATACAAGTCGGGCCCCACCGGAAGTCGGGCCTGGCTCCCGTCGCCTCTCCCGCTCCACGGGTAGGGTCCTTGGGGAGAGAGCCAGGCCTCTGCAAGTGCAGGGGCCGGTACAGCATTACGCTGGTCCTGCCGGCCAGGAAAACAAAGATGGTTGCAGGGTCACCAAATCAGAAGGTGCAATGTCATCTCATGGTGATGTTACTGGGTTCTATTAGCCGGCCATATTGTTTTGCTTTTCTTCTCACAATTTTGCAATGGAATTTCTAAATTAGATATATCAGGAACCGGGGGTATCCGTCCCTTGGAGTTCAGGGGTTCAGCTCCACAGGGACCCCTTGTTTCAAATATATATATAAATATATATATACTACGCAGCCCACGGATTGCTTTAAAGCGTAACTTGTATATAAAAAGGAAAGAGGAGCTGGGTAAGTGAGTTTCAAGTCCTGATGCCTAGAAGTACAGTAAAAAGATTTATATTTCATCAATGAAAAGGTCAATTAGCTCTATTCTACATCGAACAATAAAACTGTTAATTATAGCACTCTCTCAGTCTCTTACTCATGCAGTATGACCTTAGGGATTTAACTCCGGAAACAAGGACATTCTACCAGGCACAATGGCACGTCCGTGCATACAAGGACACTAAAGGACAGGTACACAACACCCAATGATTGGACAAAATACTGAGCTTTGAAGAGTAATGCCTTATTGTGCATTAAGTAATCTGATTTATAGAATAAGGGCCTTCATGTTTGTACCCGATCGGAAGGAAAGCAGCTAGCAGTATGGCTACCACTATTTAGTAAATATGGTTTAAATACAAAACCTTCCCTAATTCCCACCCCAGGACATAATTGAAAACGAGAGGTAACGCTCAATGTATTCCTGGTAAAATATTTTATAAATAAATAAAATAATGCGATCATTATCATATAGAACGTCATACTGTACCACACATAAGACATCTTCCATGTCATCAGGGGGGGCGGGAGAGCAAGGGGGGGCAGCTGAAAAAGTTTGCGCTCCCCTGCGATAGAGTTCCACTGCAAAGGAAGATGTATTGGTAATGTGCGCTACGGCTTTCTGTACTATAATGACCGTATTAGGGGCAGTTTACTCAAGCCCTAAGTCTAAGAAGCGGCCGGGGCTAAGGTAAGACAGGTTTACAGAGGCCTTCGCCGCTCCCCCACTTCAAAGGGCAGTGTCATTACCACTGATTCTGTACTTCTCTGGAACAGGCTTAGCTGTACAAACGGGTTAATGCCGCTGGAAAAAGGTCTAATGAATATATGTGAACATGACAGGAAGCCAAGCGTGACATGCCCAACGGGTGCTCATTTGCATATCACTACCCAGAATCCTTGTCCACAGCTTAACCACTGTATGACATGACAATGGGGTGAATGATGCCGGTTTGTGATCTTTGGGAAACCGGCAGATAACACTGATGGGTACTCTATCATCCCAGAGAGTTTGAAAGATCAGCAACAAAAACCTTTCCACTTGTTCAGTCAAGGTGGAAAGTGATTGCGAAGCTGTTTCACTATTAGCAGGGAAACTATTCATTCAGATGCTTTAATAAAATGTAAAGGCTTGTGATAATGGGATCCCATCTCTGAACTTCTTTCAATTGTTTCCCTCTTATGAGTAAGACAGGTATTTGGCCATGAGATACTACAGATAAGTAGGATAATGTTGACCTGCACTAGGTAAAGAAAAATGATACAAATACACAAAATATCGTTTCATTTTTATAATATAGATTCATTTGGAATTCATAAATGCAACTATAGAATTGTCATTGCAATGTAGCCGGCAGTATTCAGTTCTTCTTGCTTCTGTCATTGCCAGGTAAGAGCAGAGCTCAGGAAACAGCGGGACCGCTGCATGCTACGGTACATGCCATGTAAAAGCTGCTACTTTACCACCAAAGCCACGTACAAACCAACAAAGCAATCTAAGCAGCAGCGCAATCACTACTCTGGGAAGAATGGGTACGAAGAAGTGAAGCGCCCGAGCAGTGTCCAAATCCTCCATATGACCGTCAATGTGATTGCAGATTTTAACCCACAGCATAATGTTCCCCATAAGTATTTTGCGAGGGTGAGTCTGTCAGAAAGTAGCGATGGCGGCTTAACAGTGAGCGAGACAATCGGGGAGGTACTTGAAGAAAGTGAGACTTAATAAGTTACTATTGGAAATGTATTACTATATGGGGGTTACTCATTAAGGTGTGAGCACACAGGAAGTCCCACTGACGAAAGAGAGTTTCTGTGCAGTGGTGCGGTACTTATCGGCCATATCGCACAATAATGCAACGACCCCTACGTGTTTGCGAAATCTAGGACCATACTAGCTTTCCAGAAGGACTGGGTGGTCCCTGTACATCGCATGGAAATGTTCACAGATAAAGGCTATTTGGCTCACTTAATATGCACATTTTTACATGAAATAAAATCGCAGACTCTACAAGACCTAAGACCTTTATTTGGTACGTTCTACCCACGGAGAGTTCTCTTTACTATACGGAGCGAGTATTTAACATGTTTATTCTGTCCCCGACATCTACTGCTCTTTATATGCCATGTAATAAAGCAACTGAAAGTCAACGCGGTTTCAGGTCTAAACCAGGGGCGGCCAACTCCAGTCCTCAAGGGCCACCAACAGGTCACATTTCCAGGACATCCATGCTTCAGCACAAGTGACTCAATCAGTGGTTCAGTCAGAATGACTGCACCCCCTGTGCTGAAGCAGGGAAGTCCTGAAAACCTGAGCTGTTGGTAGCCCTTGAGCACTGCAGTTGTCCACCCTTGCTCTACATCATAAAACTTATCAGGAAAGATTAAAGACCTCAACGTACAGATGTAGCAAAGCTTAGCACCTTCGGTGATGCTGCCATGCACGGCCAGTCCTGCTAGGGTCCCATACAGAAGCATGGACCCCCGCTGCTCCATCGCGGCCAGTCCTGCTGGGGTCCCATACAGAAGCATGGACCCCCGCCGCTGCCATGCACGGCCAGTCCTGCTGGGGTCCCATACAGAAGCATGGACCCCCGCTGCTCCATCGCGGTCAGTCCTGCTGGGGTCCCATACAGAAGCATGGACCCCCGCTGCTCCATCGCGGCGGACTCTTTTGCTTGTTTGTCTGAGGCGCCGGGGACAGTAATTCTTACTACATCAGTACTGGAGATATGATAGAAATATGACAGAATATGAAAGGCACTTCCAAATACATCAAGAGTTTCAAGAAGGTGCAGGAGGGAAGCATATCTCAGAGAGAGAGAAGAACAAGAGGTCGTACTCTGAAGCTGGAGGGAGGGAGGCTCAGGGGAAATGTGAAGAAGTACTTTGTTACAGAAAGGGTAGTGCATTCATGGAATAGCATCCCAGCAGAGGTGGCAGAAGCTAACAGAAAGGGGATTCAGAAATGCTTGGGAAGTACACAGGGCTTTTCTGAATATAAAATAGATCAAAGGTCTGAGTTTTCCCAGCGGACAGGAGAATATGCGGACAGTGTGGGCAAATTATTCTTATTTGCCATCAATTGTTATGTTTCAGTAAAAAATAACATACTTTATCAGATGCCCCATGCTTTGAATCTGCCAGCCTTCCGCTTGTAGAGCATGACCACCTGTGTGTGTCTGTTACTATATATTAAAGATCCATATCCAAGCATACTGTACCTATTCAATATGTGGGGAACCCGCTATCCAATGCCTTAGAAGTGAATGGGATTAAATCCTCTCTAGCATGGGAAATAATGGGTTTACAACATTGAATAATGGCGTGACGGGTCTACTAATGAAACGGTGCCATATGCATTATGCTACAGTCTTTTGTGACAATAACCTGTATGAGTAATACCTCGAAAATACTTAACGTATTCAACTTGGAGTGGGATATATAATATATAAGCAAAAGTATGATATATATATATATATATATATATATATATATATATACACACACATACACTGTACAAAATACATGACATGCTAGTATGCACAAATATGCAACTATTCTCATTCTGAGTTCAATAGGTTGTCAGAAGTTCTCAACTCCAGTCCCCAAGACCTCTAAACTAGCCCGGTTTGAAGGATATCCCAGCTTCAGTGCAGGTGGCTCTGTCTTTGAGTGATCTACTGATTGAGCCATCTGTGCTGAAGCAGCGATATTCTGAAAACCTGTTAGGTTTCTATGTGCAGTGCAACGTCGCAGCTTATTAAACACTTACTGTAACTAAATATGAAACAAACAAGTACATGTATTTCTCTAAAACTGATAAGTAAGAGTTTATTTGTAAAGTGACGCAACACTTAATTGTTACCTATATTGAATATGATGTGTTATTTGTATTATTTTATTAGATATTTCCTATATCCATATTAATACACCTATCTTTCTTCCCTATGGTAAAAGTAAATCCCAAAAGGAAGACAATATATGAAAGGTTTGGGAAATCTATTTTTTATTCTAAAACAATGTTGCTCACTCTTCAGCCGTATCAAGCTGCTCAGGTGCGCCCTTAAGGTAGGATACTGTGAGAGAAATGACTAATATATGCCTCCGATCTTTACTTACTCTGATCTCCTTCAGGGAGGACAGCTGAGCAGGTTGGTGTCTGAGGAATAGCATTTCTACTCAATGAATAAAGTTAATCTTATACAGTAATGTAACACAATGTGACACAATGTGACGGAGATGTTTCCGTGCTCACAAAATGTCTTTTTATAGGTATATTATAGTTTAATTTGACACTAAAAAGTTGTACAACCTATTAAACTCATTGTACCAAATGTGTTGTATTATATGTAATTTTTTTTCTACTTTGATAAACCATGTATATGTAAATTGTTCACAAACGTATTTTTGATCAACATTTCTAATAAAATCTTAAATAAAAATTACATCAACTTTATTATTGAGGATCTGTGAAGGGTAGGATGTATCATCTTTTTGCTAAAATTATCCGTTTTTCATATTACATAGTTACATAGTTACATAGTAGATGAGGTTGAAAAAAGACGTACGTCCATCAAGTTCAACCTATGCTAAATTTAGACAACAGATACTTTATTCTATATCTATACTTACTTATTGATCCAGAGGAAGGCAAACAAAAAACCCCATTAAGGGGAAAAATTAATTCCTTCCTGACTCCAAGAATTTGCAATCGGATTAATCCCTGGATCAACATTCTTCCCATGTATACTTATTTGGTATATCCCTGTATACCGTTCCCATCTAAAAAGATGTCCAACCTTTTTTTGAACAAAGCTATTGTATCTGCCATCACAGTCTCCATGGGTAATGAATTCCACATTTTAACTGCCCTTACTGTAAAGAACCCTTTCCTTTGTTGCTGGTGAAATTTCCTTTCCTCCAACCTTAAGGGATGGCCCCGAGTCCTTTGAACTGCCCGTGGGATGAATAGTTCTTTTGAAAGCGCCTTGTATTGTCCCTGAATATATTTGTATATAGTTATCATATCCCCTCTTAGACGCCTCTTTTCTAATGTAAATAAATCTAATTTTGCTAGCCTCTCCTCATAAGTTAGAATGCCCATCCCCTTTATTAATTTGGTGGCTCTTCTCTGCACTCTCTCTAGTTCCATAATGTCTTTTCTAAGGATTGGTGCCCAAAATTGTACTCCATATTCAAGGTGTGGTCTTACTAATGCTTTGTAAAGGGGCATAATTATGTTTACTTCCCTTCCATCCATTGCCCGTTTGATGCAAGATAAGATCTTGTTTGCCTTTGCAGCTACTGCATGACATTGGGCACTATTGCTAAGCCTGCTGTCTACAAGCACTCCTAAATCCTTCTCCATCAAGGATTCCCCCAATATATCTCCATTTAATTTGTAAGTCGCCTTTTTATTCTTGCATCCCAAATGCATAACCTTACATTTATCTGTATTAAACCTCATTTGCCATTTACCTGCCCACGTTTCCAGTCTCTCCAAGTCCTTCTGAAGAGAAATTACATCCTGCTCTGATTCTATTACCTTACACAATTTAGTATCATCAGCAAAGATGGAGACTTTGCTCTTGATCCCAACCTCAAGGTCATTAATAAACAAGTTAAAAAGCAGGGGTCCCAGTACCGATCCTTGAGGTACTCCACTCACGACTTTAGCCCAACCTGAAAAAGTTCCATTTATGACAACCCTCTGTTGTCTGTCCTTTAACCAGTTTTCAATCCAGGTGCATATATTATTACGGAGTCCAATTTTCTTTATTTTGTACACCAACCTCTTGTGTGAAACCGTATCAAAAGCCTTTGCAAAATCTAAGTAGACCACATCAACTGCATTACCCTGGTCTAAATTCCTACTTACCTCCTCAAAGAAACAAATAAGGTTAGTTTGGCAAGATCTATCCTTCATAAATCCATGCTGACTATTACTAATAATTTTGTTTTCCATTAGGTATTCCTGAATATTATCCCGTATTAAACCTTCAAGTAGTTTCCCTACTATTGAAGTCAGGCTTACCGGTCTGTAATTCCCCGGGTGTGATCTAGCTCCCTTTTTTAAATATAGGCACCACATCTGCTTTACGCCAATCTGTGGTACTGAGCTGTGGAAATGGAGTCTGAATATTAAAATATAATGGTTTTGCTATTACTGAGCTTAACCCTTGAGAACCTTGGGATATTGGCCATCGGGGCCAGGGTGCCTTATTTACTTAAATTTTTTTCAAGTCGCTTATATACTTGATAGCTAGCTACAGTATTTAGTCAAATTAAAGTACCATATAAAACCTTTAAAATATTGCAACATACAGAATCATAGAATGCAATATACAATCAAATAATGTATATTGTATTATACAATATGTTGTGATCAGAAACATAAAATCAATACATACACTGAATATTTTTCACATGTTCTAAAATGTACGGTTTGGCTCAAAAACTAATGTATTTTCTTTCAAACGATCTATTCTTTTATTTTAGCCATCACATCATAATTAAGGAGGTTTTTTTTTCTATGATCTTACTTCATGCATTCAACAGCACAATTTAAATATATAACCATGGCTACTTCTGTTGAATGTCGCCACCTTTTTTCATACAGATCCACTCCATAGTAGCTCCATGTAGTATATACAATGAATATATACTGTAGGGGTTGGAATTATAACTGAGCGCACACCGGCGTTTCTACCATATTTCTTTATTTATAGCAGCGTCCATGCTGCCGTTTAAAAAAATATATATTTTTTTCCCTTTAATACAGTATGTGCATAAATACAATCTAAACAATGATCAGTAATTAGCTATGTTGCCGATTGATCCGTTCTCGTGTGATCGGTCGGCGAAGATTCGGTATCTGTGAATTTGTAAATGGTTGCTATAGAAACAAAAAAGGTTGTTACATTATAATACATTCAAAATGTAATTTACTGTTTTTAAAAAAAATGCTACAAGTATTTTCTCATAGTACAGAACTGATTTATTTAAAAAAACACACCTGTAGCATATTGCTTGGTCTGCTGCTTTAAGCCTGGATTATTAATGGCTGTTTTGAAATACATGAATATGATTTGATATGTGTTACATATTATTAGGTACTAGGCAGGACCCAAGGACTAATAAACAAGGACATTTATTAGAAAGGGAAACAGTAACAATAACACGAACATACAACCAATAACATAAAGGGGGAAAAACTTACTACTACAGCTACCCTGTCTGCAATAACGTTAGTGTCGGCATATTCACACACAAATCTACCCCTAGCGAAATAGATGGCTGCAAAGCATTCTCAGCGTGGTCATGCCACCATCAGCATGCGTTCCCAGCATCTTGTTGATGACTGAAAAAATGGAAATAACATCTCATGGTTCTTGTCCAATCCCTACGCATTTCGCACCACATGGGTATATAACTCCCTGATGAAGCACTGGTGTGGAAAACATATACAGATTGGCTGAGAACCTCAGGGCGTCACTTCTTTTCCCCTTAATTATCAACAAGCCCCTTTGAAACTCCCGGTGGCCGATTCGGGAGCACTTAGCATTGTCGGTTTCCTCTGGTGGTAGATTTGTGTGTGAATATGTGGACACTAACTTTATTGTAAGTGTCAATATTTCTATTTGATATTTGAATATATTTTACATGCTCCTTCTTTTATTCGTTTGTTTTTGCTGCTTGCAAACCTCACCTAGGGAGCTACATTCACTTAAACCCCTGGAACCCCAATATCTTTCCTCACTGCAACTAAGGACTTTCTCCCTTCTCCATGAGCATTCCCTTCGGAAAACCGAGGGACCTACTGTACTAGTACAACCATCTCCATGAGCATTCCCTTTGGCAAACCGAGGGACCTACACAGGTACAACCATCTCCAGAGCATTCCCTTCAGCAAAACCGAGGGGCCTACAGGTACAACCATCTCCATGAGCATTCCCTAGGCAAACCGAGGGACGTACAGGTACAACCATCTCCATGAGCATTCCTCAGCAAACCGATGGGGACCTACAGGTCAACCATCTCCATGAGCATTCCCTTCGCAAACCAGACAAACTACAGGTACAACCATCTCCATGAGCATTCCCTTCGCAAACCGAGACCTACAGGTACAACCATCTCTATGAGCATTCCCTCGGCAAACCGAGGGACATACAGGTACAAACCATCTTATGAGCATCCCTTCGGCAAACCGGGACCTACCGGACAACCATCTCTATGAGCATTCCCTTCAGCAAACGAGGGACCTACAGGTACAACCATCTCCATGAGCATTCCCTTCGGCAAACGAGGGACCTACAGGTACAACCATTCCGATGAGCATTCCCTTCGAGCAAACCGAGGGACCTACAGGTACAACCATCTCCATGAGCATTCCCTTCGGCAAACCGAGGGACACAGGTACACCATCTCCATGAGCATTCCCAGCAAACCGAGGGACCTACAGTATCAACACCTCCATGAGCATTCCCTTCAGCAAACGAGGGCCTACAGGTTACAACCATCTCCATGAGCATTCCCTTCGGCAAACCGAGGGACCTACAGGGACAACCATCTCCATGAGCATTTCCCTTCGCAAAACCGAGGGACCTACAGTACAACCATCTCCATGAGCATTCCCTTCAGCAACCGAGGGGACCTACAGGTACAACCATCTCCATGAGCTATCCCTTCAGTCAAAACCCGGGACCTAAGGTACAAACCATCTCATGAGCATTCCCTTCGGCAAACCGAGGGACTACAGGTACAACCATCTCCATGAGCATTCCCTCAGCAAACCAGAGGACCTACAGGTACAACCATCTCCATGAGACATCCTTCGGCCAAACCGAGGGACTACAGGGTACAACATCTCCATGAGCATTCCCTTCAGCAACCGAGGGACCTACAGTACAACCCATCTCCATGAGCATTCCTTCAGCAAAACGAGGGACTACAGGTACAACCATCTCCATGAGCATTCCGCTTCAGCAAACCGAGGGACCTACAGGTACAACCATCTATGAGGATTCCCTCAGCAACGAGGGACCTACAGGTACAACCATCTCCATGGAGCATTCCCTTCAGCAACCGAGGGGACCTACAGGTACAACCATCTCCCATGAGCATTCCCTTCAGCAACCGAGGGAGGGCCTACAGGTTACAACCATCCATGAGCATTCCTTCAGCAAACCGAGGGCCTACAGGTACAACCATCTCATGAGCATTCCTTCAGCAAACCGAGGGGACCTACAGGTACAACCATCTCCATAGCATTCCCTTCAGCAAACCGAGGGACCTACAGGTACAACCATCTCCATGAGCATTCCCTTCCGCAAACCAACAGAACTACAGGTACAACCATCTCCATGAGCATTCCCTTCGGCAAACCGAGGTACCTACAGGTAAAAACCATCTCCGCATGAGCATTCCCTTCAGCAAAACGAGGGGACTACAGGTAAAACCATCTCCATGAGCATTCCTTCAGCAAACAGGGACAGAGAGGGACCTACCGGTACAAACCATCTCCATGAGCATCCCTTCGGCAAACGAGGGACCTACAGGAACACCTATCCAAGAATTCGCCTTCAGCAAACCGAGGGACACTACAGGTAAACCATCTCCATGAGCATTCCCTTCGGCAAACCAGGGACCTACAGGTACAACCATCTCCATGAGCATTCCACTGCAAACGAGGGACCTACAGGTACAACCATCCCGAGCATTCCCTTCGCAAACCGAGGGGACCTACAGGTAAACCATTCCATGAGCATTCCCTTCAGCAAACCGAGGGACCTACAGGTACAACCATCTCTGAGATTCCTCTGCAGCAAACCGAGGGGACCTAACAGGTACAACCATCTCCTTGAGCATTCCTTCAGCAAACCGAGGGAGCTACAGGTACACATCTTCTGAGCATTCCCTTCGGCAAACCGAGGGACCTACTGACAAAGTACAAAACCATTCATGAGCATTCCCTTCAGCAAACCGAGGGACCTACAGGAACAACATCTCTATGAGCATTCCCGTCAAAACCGAGTGAGGGACCTACAGGGACAACCATCTCGCATGAGCATTCCTTGCGAGGACTCGAAACCATCTCGTGAGCACCCGCCAACCGAGGGACGTACAGGGTGGACAACCATCTCCATGAGCATTCCTTCAGCAAACAGGAGTACAGTACAACCATCTGCCATGAGCATTCCTTCAGCAAACCGAGGACCTACAGGTACAACCATTCCTATGAGCATTACCTTCCAGCAAACCGAGGGACCACAGGTACAACCATCTCCATGAGATTCCCTTCACGCAAACCGAGGGACGTACAGGTACAAACCATCCTATGAGCATTCCCTTCAGCAACCGAGGGACCTACAGTACAACCATCTCCATGGAGCATTCCTGTCAGCAAAACGAGGGACGTACAGGTACAACCATCTCTATGAGCATTCCCTTCAGCAAACCGAGGGACCTACAGGTACAACCATCTCCATGAGTATTCCCTTCGGCAAACCGAGGGACCTACAGGAACAACCATCTCCATGAGCATTACCTTCAGCAAACCGAGGGACCTACAGGTACAACCATCTCCATGAGCATTCCCTTCAGCAAACCGAGGGACCTACAGGTACAACCATCTCTATGAGCATTACCTTCAGCAAACCGAGGGACCTGTAACCAATGGTCGCAAGGCCCCAAACTGCAGCCAGCTTCCCTTGTAAATTATAGGCTGTTTATGTACTCTTTATCTTTTCTTACTGCTTCTTGTCTGTGTGGTTACCGCTAAGCCTTATTATGCACTATTGCCTTTTATCCTATTTCATTCATTTAATAGCTCTCTTGCCTGGTTAATTAGGAGCTCACGTGCTTTGCGAAAGGGCATAATTCATGTATTTTTGAAGGATATGCTTTTTGGTCACTTGCCTTGTTTATTTCCAGTTGTCACAGACGTTACAAGATAGTTACATAACGCTGTATGCTATCATTCTCAATAGCGACTACGGCAACGTAAATTGACTAACTTTGGCAATGATTTTAAAAAATTCATGCATTTGAAAGCGGGGGACATTTGTGGAGCGACTGTGTATAGTACATGCAGCCCTAAGGACAGATATGTTTGTCATCATATGTACTATAACAACTTGGTTAACAATTCTTCTCATACTCCAAAGCTGTTATCCCTTACAAATGTATAAGGCATAATACACAACAGATTCTATAATGTTCCCCTTAAAGAAGCAATCCAAGCAATATCCTACATGTGTGCTTAAAAAAATATCAGTTCTGTTGTAAGATAATACTTACTACATTTTTACTATACACTTACGAATTTTTTCCAATTCAACTCTTACTGCCATTTAATGAGTTTTAATATACTGAGCATTCTTTGATTTCTACAGCAGGTTTTAGCCCATCTCCCCAGCAGTGCAAGATATTTGCAACACTTTCTTATTTGTGATCATTTGTTGCCAATATTTCCAGCTGTTTGAGCTGCAAACTGTAGCAATAAATAATGTTACCTTAGTAATATAAGGATACATTGTAGCTGCTGTGTTACACTTATTGAAAGATTATTTCAAACTGAAAGGCAGACATTTAATGAACCCAAGGGAAACAGGATCTTTGCTGATTGAAACAGGAGAATTTATCGATCGGCAGGTTAGGTAATTATTTTTCAATAAGGTAATCAAAGGCTGCATATATTAAAATAATTCTTTTTTTTAATTGCCTCTTTAAGATATTATAAATATGTTATAGTGCTGACAATTTAGGAAGTGTTTTTTGCAGGAGAAATGAATCCCTGTCCTGAAGAGTTTGCAGCCCAATCTGTGTAATGCAGAAGTAGCGCAGACACTGGGGTTGGGGCTGTGTTCACCTACTTCAAAGGCTGCAACGTTACTTCTAATAGATTCCTTCAGCCCAGGCACATGTATAGTCACATTAACTATTTAATTCTTATATTTATTTTATCATGAAATATACATTGAGATGTAACTTCTGTTTTCAGGTATGTGATGGGTTAAAATAATATAAAGGCACAATCATCAATCACCATACAACACGCGGAAATTACAATCACCGAACACCACAGATGTTCCTGAAGAACAATGTAGAGGAATTTTCTAAGGGATACAGGAGATAAATAATTGTTATATTCTTTGTTATTCACAAATCAGCCCCCTGACAGAACCCAAACAAAAAGTACAAATGCAAAGAATAAAGCACAGAGCCCGAAATCATGGTGCTCATTCATCATCTCTGGGGCATTGGGCAACATCAATGTAAATAAATGAAGAGTGACACGCCAGATGTTCCAATGTTTCCTCAGTCGTGTATTCTGACTAATGGTTCCGTCCCACAATGTTGGATCCATATCAAGGTAAGTACCGTGTATAGCCATGTGCAGTTTGCATTGTCTAAATACACTGACTACTGAGTGTGGCATGGAAGTTATCCTGCATCAAAACTAGAAGCCATATGGGCATGTATATGTAAAATTGTATACATGTAATCCTTATAATACAACATACAAATAAAGAAGATGCATAATGTACAACAAGATCGTACTCTTTGGGACCTAACGCCCAACATTGGCACCAAGATCATGGTAGAGATGCTCCCAACCAATCACAGCGGCAATGCTGCTCAGGAACAGTCAGGACATGAGGGTGTGCTGGCATTGGCCAATGAGGGCTGGAGGCGGGGCTCGGAGAGTTAAAGGGCTTTGGATGGAAATAAAAATGTGCCAATGGGTGTAGCAGCTACCAGCAGGTGCTCAGCAATGGCTTCCCCCGGCCCGGCAGGATATCTCCCGCTGGGCGCCGCGATGTCTGGGGAAACAGCAAAATGCTCCACATTTCAGGCGGATGAACCCCCACCCAGATCTCCTCCCCCGGCCACTCTTCTCTGTCCCTGCACCTCCCCCTCCAGCACCAGCACTCACCATTTCTTAAGCTTAACCTTTACTATACTGGTCCCTGGGACCCTTCCTGTCACAAGGCCTAATAACTTGAAGATGTACGGTGTCTCCAAGCTCTGACATTGTCTTATGGAATAACACTTCCACCAGGTCATATTTACTCGAAGCAGCGCTGGGCCAGACGGCCTCTTATAAACCCATTCACACGATGTTATTGGCATTCTATGACTTATGACAAATTTTGGCCCATTACAAATCTCACCCAAACTTATATACCAACTCTGTTCCAATATGAAAACTATTTGCACAATGGGTTTTCTGAGATATATGCATTGCTTGAGCGTATGACCTCAAAACACAGATGGTGAGTTAAATCCTTCTTGCATCCCATTGCATTTGCTAAGGCAGAATTAAACCTTAATGCTTTGTACAGAGAGAGGTTTAAGCGGATTAAGACGCATGTGCTTATGTTTGAAGATGATGATTATTTTGCCTTCATAATGAACTTGATTGAAGTAATCATGCCAAATCTTCATTTTTCGGTGTAAGAGCAATACAACCTGAAAGTAAAACAATGCGACTCACTACCATCTATTTCAGCAACAAAATAGGAAAGGAGATGGGCACCAGAAAACAAATCATATTAACGAGTACACTGCAGGCCATGGAAGGTTCTCTAACACCACTGATATTGATCAGTTAGAGAAACTTCCATCTCCATCTCCTTTCCTATTTTGTTGCTGCAATAGCTTGTAGTGAGTCTCATTGTTTGACTTTCAGGTTGTATTATGTCCTCTATTTATCACAGTATATAGATTTCACTGCAGGATGGACCAGAGAGGAGGTATAAGATGTCTCACTGATAGTTTGATAGGACGAGAGGTTCTAGAGATGGACAGGGGGGTATATAGAATTTCACTGTATTGACCTGGGATTATGATAAGATTTCACGTACGGAATGAGACGAATGATCCTGTATGACTAGTGGGTATATAGATTTCACTTAGGAAACTGAGGGTAATAGATTTCAGCTTGTGACGGAACTGAGAGGTATATAGATTTCACTGTACGGAACTGAGAGGAGAGTCGACGAGTAGTATGAGATTTTACTGTGTGCCACCAGGAGAGTGAATCAAGGGCAGGTACACCAGACAAGTGAGAGTTGAAAAGCGAGAGGTGATGGGGGGTCAAACAGTAGGAAGAATAGTGGGATGGAGAAATTGGAAAGTGAACGGTTTCTACCAAGACCTTCCAGGAAATGGTTGGTGCTGAAGGCAGCCAACAGCCAAGAAGCAAGTTGGAAGAGAGAGGAGAAAAAGAAAAAATGAAAATAGAGGCCCTCATCAATATGACAACTAAAGTTACCTAGGAGGAAAGTTTGGAGGGGTTAGAAAAAAGAAAGGAGTAGAGTCAGCATTCAAAATCTGACCAAACGCTGAAAGAAGAGAACATAGAGGTAGCTACGTACAGTGAAGGGGGTGGGGGGAGGGGGGGTGTTATCGGCAGTGGAGAGAGAAAAGAGGATAAAGACCACTACAAGACATGAACAGTTCCAGTCAGACTAAGGAAGCCAAGTTTCAAGTTAAAGCCCAACACTGAACGTACTGAGAGTGAGTAGATGCATCATGTTCAGACATTCAAGAGAGCCCGGGAAAGAGTGAGAAGGCAGCGAATAGATATTACGTTAGAGAGACCTTACTACCAGACGGTTTCAAGAACGAGATGGGGGGATAGTATGAAAGAAGGTGGAGATGCACAGGGACCAGGATGGGGAGACTATATTGTAAAGTATATACATGCAACTGTGCCTTGATGTTGCTGGAAATGGGGGCATGGGCAAGCTATTGGTAGTATGGAATTTCTCTCAAATCCTTTAACTATCGTGGGGATGGACAGGCGGGTGGGTACATGTTATTAATGTTAGTATGTCATCTATTTATCACTTATTTGTTTGGGGACTAATAGGTGGATTAGAAGTCTCATTGTTTGACTTTCAGGTTGTATTATGTCCTCTATTTATCACAGTATATACCTATTAGTCCAAACAAATAAGTGATAAATAGAGGACATACTAACATTAATAACATGTACCACCAGCCTGTCCATGCCCCACGATAGTTAAAGGATTTGAGAGAAATTCCATACTACCAATAGCTTGCCCATGCCCCATTTCCAGCAACATCAAGGCACAGTTCAGTGATATACTGTACAATATAGTCTCCCCATTCCTGGTCCCTGTGCAATCTCCACCTTCTTTCATACTTATCCCCCCATCTCGTTCTTGAACCGTCTGGTAGTAAGGTCTCTCTAACGTAATATCTATTCGCTGCCTTCTCAGCTCTTTCCCGGGGCTCTCTTGAATGTCTGAACATGATGCATTCTACTCTCAGTACGTTCAGTGTTGGGCTTTAACTTGAAACTTGGCTTCCTTAGTCTGACTGGAGACTGTCATGTCTTGTAGTGGTCTTTATCCTCTTTTCCTCTCACTGCCGATAACACCCCCCATCCCCCCACCCCCTTTCACTGTACGTAGCTACCTCTATGTTCTCTTCTTTCAGCTTTGTCAGATTTTGAATGCTGACTCTACTCCTTTCTTTTTTCTAACCCTCCAAACTTTCCTCCTAGGTAACTTTAGTTGTCATATTGATGAGGGCCTCTCATTTTCTTTTTCTCTCTCTTCCAACTTTGCTCTTTGGCTGTTGGCTGCCTTCAGCACCAACCATTTCCTGGACTAGGTCTTGAGTAGAAACCGTTCACTTTCCAATTTCTCCATGCCCCTATTCCTACTGTTTGACCCCCATCACATCTCCTTTTCAATCTCTCACTTGTCTGGTGTACCTCACTTGATTCACATCTCTCTGGTGCACACAGTAAAATCTATATACCTCTCAGTTCCGTACAGTGAAATCTATATACCTCTCAGTTCCGTACAGTGAAATCTATATACCTCTCAGTTCCGTACAGTGAAATCTATATACCTCTCAGTTCCATACAGTGAAATCTATATACCTCTCAGTTCCGTACAGTGAAATCTATATACATCCCAGGTCAATACAGTGAAATCTATATACCTCTCTGGTCCACACAGTGAAATCTATATACCTCTCTGGTCCATACAGTGAAATCTATATACTTCTCAGTTCCGTACAGTGAAATCTATATACCTCTCTGGTCCACACAGTGAAATCCATACACCTCTCAGTTCCATACAGTGAAATCTATATATCAGCTCCATACAGTGAAATCTATATATCAGGCCCATACAGTGAAATCTATATATCAGGCCCATACAGTGAAATCTATATAACTCTCTGGTGCACACAGTGAAATCTATATACCTCTCTGGTGCACACAGTGAAATCTATATACCTCTCAGGTCCGTACAGTGAGATCTATATAACTCTCAGGTCCATACAGTGAAATCTATATATCTTTCAGGTCCATACAGTGAAATCTATATACCTCTCAGGTCCATAAAGTGAAATCTATATACCTCTCAGTTCGCCAGTCAACTTTGACTTCTAAACGTTCTGCTCTGTGGTCCTCTGGTCCTGACATCCTGTTAGAGACGGGCGATGGTATCTAAATTCAACCACAAACATTTCACTACTTTTTTTTGTTGCTATTCACCGGCAAGAGAAAGAGATTCTCCTTAGCGTGCGTACCAAGCACTAAATATATCCCTTCAAGCACACCTTCAAACAACACGTAGCAAGACACCTGTCCACCAAACATGGGCACCCCAGAGATACCTGACAAACATACTCATTGGATATGCAAATGAGTCCTATTAGCATATTTCCCAGGTTCCTCAGGGGTGCCCATCCCAACCATATTTCAGGGTCTGGGCAAAGTGAATGCCCAGTGCGAATATTGGCCACCGGCAGAATTGCATACAGTACATTCACAAATATTTAATGACCTTTTAATGATGCTGTTTCCAGACAATAACAGCACTTAACACCTTGCTAGGTCAATCCTGGACCTCTGGGGATGTGGGTCTTTGAAGACTGGGAGGCCTCCCCCCCAAAGCAATTACAACATTAGCGCCGCCCCCCCCCCCCCTTCTTTTTAAAGATATGTGAAACTAGAAATGTTCTGTATCATTCAATACAATAGGTGGGATACATTGTCTGACCCAGCATTCTGTGCAGGGAGAGTGAGGGGGGAGAGAAAGGGGGTGGTGGTGGTGGAGGGTGAGAGAGAAGGAGGAGGTGGAGGGGAGATGGGAAGGGGCAGAGAGTAGAGAAGGGGGATAGGGAGAGAGGGTGAGAGGGAGGGAAGGAGGAATGAGAGAGCTGGGGAGAAATGGAGTGGAGGTGGAAGGGGATGAGGGGGAGGGGGTGGAGGCAAGGAGAGGGTTAGTGGGAGGAAGGGTGAGAGTGGGAGAGAGTGGTGGGAAATGGAGGGAGAGGGGTGGAAAATGGAGGGAGAGAGGGGGAGAGAGAGAGTGGGG
>CM071588.1:644096-716596 GCA_036426205.1 Ascaphus truei
ATGAGTATGCTGCGTACATATATACAGTATGAGTATGCTGCGTACATGTATACAGTATGAGTATGCTGCGTACATATATACAGTATGAGTATGCTGCGTACATGTATACAGTATGAGTATGCTGCGTACATATATACAGTATGAGTATGCTGCGTACATGTATACAGTATGAGTATGCTGCGTACATATATACAGTATGAGTATGCTGCGTACATGTATACAGTATGAGAATGCTGCATACATATATACAGTATGAGTATGCTGCGTACATGTATACAGTATGAGTATGCTGTGTACATATATATACAACCTTTATGAACATTTTGCTCCTTTAACAAATCTCCTGAGACTGTAATAGAAGAAATATTCCCCTCTAAATAACTGTTATTGAGAAGGTTTCTTGTTGTTGACGGATGTGATGGAGAACAGTAATTAATTGCCTTGTAAGCAGATAAGTCAACTAACATTCAATAGCCATTAATTAATTGACTGCAAATCTAAGACAGCCATTTAAACACTGAATAGAACAAATACAAACGTTATGTTCTGCAATCAACATTTCCTCTGCTTCTAAATAGAAATCATAAAGTAAAATCACTGCAGAGTCCAATTTCCATCAACTGCACTGATTGTAACATAAATGTTTATCGAAGAACTGATTGTTAAAATGTATAGAACAACAGTTCATTTGATTGGGAGTTAGGTTGTGCACCATTTAGTGAATATGGCCTTAATGCCCTAAAGAATCTCCACTTACTACGTTACTCACTAGCTGTGTGATACTGTTTGTATTGGATGCATGATTTCATGATTATGGGAATTGTCCCTAACAAACGACCACCCTACAGAACATGATCAATCAGAGCGCACTGGGGTATCCATATCAGAGCGCACTGGGGTATCCATATCAGAGCGCACTGGGGTATCCATATCAGAGCGCACTGGGGTATCCATTCAAGAGCGCACTGGTATCCATATCAAGCGCACTGGGGTATCCTATCAGAGAGGCACTGGGGTATCCATATCAGAGCGCACTGGGGGTATCCAATCAACGCACTGGGGTATCCATATCAGAGCGCACTGGGGTATCCATATCAGAGCGCACTGGGGTATCCATATCAGAGCGCACTGGGGTATCCATATCAGAGTGCACTGGGGTATCCATATCAGAGCAGGAAAAGACACAACTAATACATCGAGACAAAGTCATTGACGTATCTGCCAAGTGGTGAAATAAATATATTGAGCTTCTGCTCTCTGTTATACTGCCAGCCTGGCAGAAAGGGTCTTAATTAGATGGCAAGATGAAAGAAGTGACATTTGCTGTGCTAGCCCAGGTTAGACCCATGTTGAGCTCTGAAAGTACATTCATCGTTGTACAATATGTGTTACCTGTTACTTTGACTGTAGACATTCAGTATATATTATATTCCATTTCTTGTATGTACAAAATGGCTCAATCCACTTTGCCAGACCAGGTGAGGACGACCATGCAAAAAATATCAACCAACTGTCATTGATATACTGCAGATTTTGGCTATTTTATTTGCCATGGAACCACTGTGTGTCGCTATCTATCTTTCCCAGCCAAGGAATGCCAGCAATAGGGAGGAATAGGAGGTTACATCTTCACTGAGCTGCAGCAAATGTACTTCTTTACCCTGGCATATTCATTTCCCCATCACAAACTCATTTATTGCATTGGCGATGTTTCAATAACCAAGGCATCTTCATCACCAGGGTATGCCAATCACAATCTTTTAAAAAACAAAACAAAAACAATCTTTTCAAAAACAGTTGGTAAGACCTGATGAAGATGACTTGAACATCAAAAGATTGGCTTTGGCAATTACCAAAATAATAAATTCCAGTAGCAAGGGCTTAAATTGTTATACAGTATATATATTATTTAGAGTGCCTATATTTTGTTACAGTATATATGATTTTCGTGTGTTTAGAGGTAGCAACATGTTAGAGCTTCCAAGCACTTCCAAGATCCTATTTTTGGAAATGATTGATATCCATAATCCATCTATGTCCATATATGATGAATTATCAACTTATTAACAGCTGTAGTTTTACTGAAAATATTATTTGTGTTATTGATACCTAACGTGTTCTTATTTATTTATTTATAAAATATTTTACCAGGAAGTAATACATTGAGAGTTACCTCTCGTTTTCAAGTATATCCTGGGCACAGAGTAAGACGAATAATACATGGTTACAAATACAGTTACATAAATGAACAGGGTATACATTATATACAAGACATTGCGTGCACAGTTGCAGAAAATATATATTATGAGCGTATGAAACAGTTACAGACCAGATTAAAATGTGAGACAGCCTTAGATTTGAAAGAACTTAAACTGGTGGTAGATGTGAGAGTCTGTATTCTGTGTCTTACATTCAGAAATATTACTATTAATATTGAGAATAGAAATAGGTTTATATTGGTTTAAACCATATTTAAGTCAATGTGTTTAAACATGTTGTTTTAAACATGTTAGTATCATGTATAATATTATTATATAGCACCATGAATGCTGGCTTGCTAATGGTCTATGTATCTGCTTCATTGGTTTTCCTATTTCTTCGTGTAATATTTTTTGGAGAGCTTAAATATACTATACTAATATAGTATACTATAGTATACTAAATATACTATATTTTGCAACATCTGACCCCAACATAATTCCTAAACATTTACTTTTTATTTGAGAAATATTATTAAGCTAAAAAGAGCAATAGTCTTGGCCCATTATCAGATCTTCACCAGGGTGCCATATAAAAATTGCTCCCAGAGAGACAAGTCGATGAAAATCCAAACAGGTAACAATGTATTTACTGTACTGTAGGAAACGACCAATGTATAGGCCTTGGGCCGCATGATGTCCTCTGGTTGTGCCTAGATCTTAGTTAGCTTGAAATTCTGTTACTTGTGCCCGTAATGTTACGCCGGTGCTGCCCGCAGACCAGACCCGTCCCCTGTGCTGAGGTGGGACGTAGGGATACACGCACCCGCAGCAAAGGGAGCGCGTCCGGAGTGTGGTGTTAGTGTTGCCAGGTATAGTAATGAAGACAATACTTGCCGGTACCGGTAGTAGAGGAGGAGTAGTTATTGCCGTTGCCAAGATCAGGGATTGGAGAGTTGCGGATGGTCAAAGGTACAAGCCGTGTTACAGGGATGCCAGAAGTCACAAAGTCCAAGTAGAGCCGAAGTCGAGAGCTAGAGGGGGTAGTTGTCCAATCCGCATCAATACCTGAGGAGTCACTGAGAGAGTATTCAAATGCTTCCATACAGAACTATGTCGAGCGACGAGTGATGGGAAGCACAGGCATAATAAAGCTGGACAGGCCAATGGGAAGAGGGGGCAGGCCTGGAGGACTGCAAGGAGTCCTCCCTGATAGGAGGGAGGTGTTACAGCCCAGCTGAGTGTAGTTATTGATTTGCATGGAACTGTGTGATGCTTGGGGGCGACGCCTCACTGCAGGAGCAGTGGTTAAAAGTGCTCTGTTAGGCGTGTGCTCTGTAAGCTGGGAATGCATGCACATAACGTCTGGGGCTGGCGTGCGTGTGTGCGTGGATTCGGTGACTGACGCGCGTATGCGCATGGGGCCAGAGACAGATGCACGTGTGCGCATAGAGCGCGGAGCTGGGGACACACGCAGAGGCTGCGGTTCAACAGGCACCTCTTCGGTTGGTGCAATCCTGTGATGGCGAGGAGCCAGTGTGCCAGTGGCAGACAACGGAGGTATGTGGGAATTGCGCTGCAGACGCTTGGACGCCTGAGTACCGACGGGAGGTGAGTAATGGTCGCGCTGACGGCGCTTAGACACCAGATTCCTTACACGTACTAACTAAGTGGCCACAAGACAAATTCTGGTTTCGGAAGATACTTGCATGGCATTAAAAGAAATAGGCTTCACTCAGCTTCAAAGTTGACTATAGTCTATAGGTGTAAACAAAAAATGGATTGGCACGAAACAGCAAAGTCCCAGAAATAAGCACCATCAGCTCACCAGTAGGTTGGAAGGTTAAAAAAGTTTAATGAACTACATAAAAAACAAAAAAACAAACAAAATACAACAGAAAAAACCTCCTACACGTTTCAGGCTCTAAAAGCTCTTTCTCAAGGAGTATGGCTGGGCGTGTGTGTTAAGCACCTTAATATAGTCCCTCCTGTGTACTGCAAATGCAGCTGAAGGTAATTGCAGTTAATTGTAATCACATCTGTTGCTATGACAATTTGAAACACAAGATTCAAATACAATCTAAACCATTGATGTTAGATAAAGATCCATGTTGTAATAAAATGAAATATATCAACATGGTAGGTTAGTCATGGCATAAATATAGTGTTTTCTAGACCTGAAATATCCAAAAAACAGAAAAAAAACTGATTTATGGTAAGCAGGTCAAAAGAAAAAAGGAAGAAAAAACCTAATCATAGATAGAAGGAATATGACAAAATACATAGTATCTATAGGAAAAAACTTCTTGTCAAATGCAATAAATGTAATACATCAAGGACATCTTAAAAACAAAGAAAACCCTAATATACAGTATTGGCCAAGAGGGATAGCAAAGTACATCATTTAAATGATAAAATCAGATCTTGTAACATTGTATAGGATGAAATCACAAAAACCAATATCACAATATAGGGACAAGAAGGAATGACATTGTCAAATCCTGAAACGCGTAGGAGGTTTTTTTCTGTTGTATTTTGTTTGTTTTTTTGTTTTTTATGTAGTTCATTAAACTTTTTTAACCTTCCAACCTACTGGTGAGCTGATGGTGCTTATTTCTGGGACTTTGCTGTTTCGTGCCAATCCATTTTTTGTTTATGCTATCTGACGATTGGGGAGACACACGGTGGCTAGCGTGAGGGCATGCTACTTGGGCTCCATTTCTACGTAGGAGACGCACGTGGAACCTGCAGACCAAGTGGAGCATTCCCGGACGGACCGGAGGTTGCCACCCACACCACCGGCACTCGGGAGCTCCGCGGTGTTGGAGGGAGGAAGATACACTTGGAGGCTGCGACACCCACGACCGGCACCACGAGGAGACGCAGTGAAGACGGAGGGCTATAACGGGATTACAGAGGTAACACATATTCCCTCTGTTATATGTTTATCCCAGATAGCGTTTATCCATTGGAACTCCGACACTACCTATCCTGTTCCTGGTCACCTCTCCCAGCTGTTTACTACGGACCCCACGTTTAGATTTTCCCTCGCTTCCAGCTACCGTTGTCCTATCATACATTATTATATATATTTTTTCTACTCTCCGTTTTTGAGCTTTGAGCAGCCCTCTTCTTTTTTTTTATAGTCTATAGGTGGGTGCATCCCAAATGTGATAGACAGCTTATCTAAAAAGTGAACCATTAACTACGTTAGATTGAAGAGATTATGGGCCATGTTTACTACGCGGCATTACTCCATTAGACATCTTCCGGCGCGGGAAGACACTTTACAGCCCACTCACTTCATTTGGAGATCTTTGTCTTCCAGCAACGGAAAGAGTCTTATGGAATAGCACTGTTTAGTTAATATGGCTCTTATTGTTAATTGCTCACAACCGAACTTTAGAAGTGGCAATAAAGTTACGTGTTTTGCATTATATATGACGACAAAAAAAGAAAATACAATCTTTAGTACAGTATATACAGTATGAATTCTACGGTAAGTTTAACAAGTTTAACACATTTAACATTTAGACTCATTGATAGGTTAACATGGCTTAATCAAATCTTTGATATGAATAGTGCTTTTTAATTTGACTAATTTATGCTATTTATTGAGCTAAACGCTTTGATTATGGGAATAAATGCTAATTTCTTCCCTGTCTGTAAGTACTTTCCTCGTGTGTCGCGTTACTATCTGATGTGCAATCTAAAATCCACCTCCCTCATTTCCGTCTACTAAATGTGGAAACAAGTCCATTGAATTTGAAGAGGAACGGAACTCTGAAGTTCTCAGCAACGATGTCGTCTGTCTTTTGTATCTAAAGCCCTCTCTTGCATTAAACCTTTCTCACTGACTGCCCCACACCTCCGGAATGCCCTTCCCCTCAATACCTGACTAGCCCCCTCTCTATCCATCTTTAAGACACATCTTAAAACCCACCTCCCTTACAAAGCATATTAGTAGCTCCGTGGCTGATACTATACACCTCATACAGTACATCAACCTTGGCCCCATACAGATGCAGTTACCAGAACACCTTCCTACTGTCTCTATAAGTTCCCCTTAAAACTTAGATTGTAAGCTGTTCGGGATAGGGACTCCTTTTCATAAATATTACTTTTATGTCAGAAGCGCTTATTCCCAGTATGTGTTATATTATTAGTATGTCACATGTATTACTGCGGTGAAGCGCTATGTACATAAATAGCGCTACATAAATAAAGATATACATATGAACAAAGAGACAGAGAGCGCACGCCCCATAGTGTAACACTGTAACATTTAATATGGGGAAGGAAGGTGGGGGGATTAAAAACACTCACAATGTACAAGTGTAAATAAAGCAGTATGTGATATATAATCACCACCAAGGCAGGTATCGTCTTGTAACAAGTAGGCAGTCCAACATCGACTGGAACAAGGCTCCCGACGGGGTAGATCCTTCAGGTTCACTTGAAATCCTCCATGCAATATGGTATCAGAGATGGCCTCGATATTACACCATGAACTCTCGGCCGTAAAGGGTGCACGCAACGTGATGACGTAATGTCGCAAGGTACGTCCCTAAGATATACATATATACATACAAGAAACGGTTGGGTCCAAAATGTTCTAGAAGACTGAAAACCTTCATTTCTGTTATGTTGAGACTTCTAGGTATTTTATAAATAAAACCCCGTATCAATTATAGTAAAAAGTTAGCCCTATATGTGATTTCATTGTCTAATCAGAGTTACTTTTCTATTAACTTGTCCGGTTAAGTACATCTAAGTTAAGTATAGTAAGAGCTAAACAATGTATCTTATATGACACTAGCTGAGAGACCCGGAGTTGCCCGGGATGTAAATGCGTAATAGGTAGTATTATTTATAAATCGTGGAACAATAGGTGACTGTTTGTTGTAAAGGTTGGATAATAATGTTGAAAAGAAAGATGGAAGAAAATGTAATACGATGTTGTATAAAAATGGTTTATTGTAAACACACCACAGTACAATGTATATTTTGGTGACATAAGTGATGTGAAAATGTGAGGCGTGTGTCCTGCTAGGGTGTGAGCGTGTGTGAGGCGGCAGGTGTGTGTTCAGTACGGGTGGCGCATGGGTAGTGAGTGCTGGCTGTGGGTCGGGGTCCTGCTAGGGTGTGAGGCGGTGGGTGTGTGGCGAGTGCGGGCGACAGCTGGTCAGTGATATTGTTGCGTAGGGGCAGGATGCGGCAGGTGTGTGTCGAGTGTGTGGGGTGGGTGAGAGGCGGCGGGTGTGTGTCGAGTGGCGGGTGTCTGTTTAGTGCGTGCGGCGGCTGTGTGGCGCAGGGGTGTGAGCGGTGGGCGGGTGAAAGGCAGAAGTGCGGGTGGGCGAAAGGCAGAGGCAGGAGGGCGGATGAAAGGCATTGAAGGAGGGGAGGTGAGGTCGGAGGGGTGGTGGGGGGTGGTGAGGGGAGGTGAAGGGGGGCGGAGGGGAGGTCGGAGGGGAGGTGAGGATGGGTGGTGAGGGGGTGGTGGGGGATGGTGAGGGGAGGTGAAGGGGGGGGGGGGCAATAGTCCGTTGATAGCAAAACATTTTCATAAGAAGGTTTTATTCCTCCAGGCATCAGAGATCTGCAGAGAAGCTACTTGGTCTTCATCAAATACCTTCTTAACACACTGTACAATAAATGTATTTTCAGACACAGTATTTGTGAGAAGGCTTTACAGGTGGCAGCAATGTAGAGTCATGCTTTATTTGTTGCTACTGCTATGTTAGATTCCATAAGTAGATGCCCCAGGAAACTGAAAATGTCTTTACTGTCATTTCCTTTTCCTGTAGTCTTCCATGGAAGACCATATATTCCTCCCAATTGGAGTACAGTATGTAGTTGAGTTGGGAGTTCAGGAGACCAGATAAACCCCCTGCTGATACTTGCCAGGTCGGGCAGTTAAAATGTGGAATTCATTACCCATTGAGGCTGTGATGGCAGATACAATAGATTTGTTCAAAAAAAAGGTTGGACATCTTTTTTAGAAAGTAAAGGTATACAGGGATATACCAAATAAGTAAACATGGGAAGAATTTTGATCCAGGGATTAATCCGATTGGCAATTCTTGGAATCTATTTTTCCCCTTATGAGATATCATTGGATGATATGACACTGGGGTTTTTGTTTGCCTTCCCCTGGATCAATAAGTAAGTATAGATATAGGATAAAGTATCTGTTGACTAAATTTAGTATGGGTTGAACTTGATAGATGTATGTCTTTTTTCAACCTCATCTATTATGTAACTATGTATCATGTGGGCGAAGGGGCGTCTTTCTGTATCATATGCGTTACGATGGATCACTACAGGAAAAGGACATTTCTGTTTTTCTTTGTTTGTGTCTGTCTCTCTGTCTCTCTGTCTCTCTGTCTCTCTGTGTCGTCCTCCCTTACTTTTATGATGTCAATCTATTGGACATTTCCATTATTACTCACACCTATATAGGTTTGCGGCAGCAGAATAAATTGCCTCTAGATCCTCAATTCCCCTAACAAAGTGGTTGCTGAAATATAACATATTTCTTTTTAATATCTGGCACAGGAGTAGAGTTACAATGAACTGTAAAATAACCGTGGACTTTGCAGTTTGGTATAAGGCCAAATATGTCTGTTGGATGGGAAATGAGAAGTTAAATTATAGTTTTCTTATTGTGCGAAAAGCTGTTTCTAATGCCCACGAAATGAAACTGCACACAACTGAAGTGAAGACTTCAATAAATGGCACCTCAAATATACCTTTAATTAGATCAGCTAAATACTAGAAGTGGAGCAATATAACTCAAACTTAAATATGAATTAAAACCAAGGAATGGGGGGGGGGGGGGGGTTGATGGTTTACACAGAGGAGAGAGCAACCAGTGTGATGCAGTGATATCAAACACACAGTCTTGGGTATGCTAATTGCATTATTGAGATATCGACACTGGACAAAATACAGTATCACCTCATACAAGAGACATGCCCTGGCATGGAGTTCTAGCTGTATTACTCAACACTGTGTGTTTGATATCACTACATTACACTGGTTGCTCTCTCCTCTCTCTATACCATCACCCCCCCCCCCCCCCCCCCCACCATTCCTTGGTTTTAATTCATATTTAAGTGCTCCACTTCTAGCATTTTAATTGATACAATAAAAGGTATATGTTAGGTGACATTTATTTAAATCCTCACTTCCGTTGAGTGCAGTTTCATTTTGTGGGTATCTGAGATATACCAAATATTCAGAAACCTGGTGAACATACTGTAGCAATCTCTCTTTCTCATACAGTACATTATACCCCGCCGATGTAATACAGAGATAGTGTGGGGGGATTCTTACCCCGCCGATGTAATACAGAGATAGTGTGGGGGGATTCTTACCCCGCCGATGTAATGCAGAGAAAGTGTGGGGAGGATTCTTACCCCGCTGATGTAATGCAGAGATAGTGTGGGGGGATTCTTACCCCACCGATGTAATACAGAGATAGTGTGGGGGGGATTCTTACCCCGCCGATGTAATGCAGAGATAGTGTGGGGGGGATTCTTACACCGCCGATGTAATGCAGAGATAGTGTGGGGGGGATTCTTACCCCGCCGATGTAATGCAGAGATAGTGTGGGGGGGATTCTTACCCCGCCGATGTAATGCAGAGATAGTGTGGGGGGGATTCTTACCCCGCCGATGTAATGCAGAGATAGTGTGGGGGTATTCATACCCCGCCGACGTAATGCAGAGATAGTGTGGGGGGTATTCTTATGTTTATATTGCACATTTGTACTTTCCCAAAAGGGCTTTAACAATCGAGTGCGCTGATCCTAAATACAGGATTACAGTAGGAATATAAAAACATAGTGATGAATATATGTGCCGAAGTTACAATTTTTTTGATGAACTATTCTCATTAAATGTGCAGACCCTTATAGGACCAATATAAACAAGTTTACAGGATTACATTTAGGTTATTTATGTGTTTCCTACAAAAATCTCACAAATGATATGCAGAAGAGATATTTCCTGTAACAACGTGCAAGAGATGCTCCCCAACTGCTATATATCCCCCCAAATACACTTTTATACAACACACGGAGAGACACATATACACAAAAAGTTATCTGTCTCCGTAACGTCAAAGATAACACGACAGAATGAAACTTTTTGTCCTAAAATATTTTATTCATGTCTTTTTTTTCTCACCGGAAACTTGCTTATCAACAACAAGCAACGTGTAGATTGACAGGATACAATGTACATTATACAAGGGTACTGTACATTAGGTCTGTCCCTCCTCATTCCGGTCCCTTGGACCTGATACATGTGACAATGTTAGTGGAAGTTTAAGCAGAACTCCAGTGGGCTTGTGTTTAACATTATCATTGTTGAAAATGTTAAACAATAACATGTGACCGCTACATAGATAATGGTGCAGGTCACTTTGTACTTACGAGTTAGAGGAATGGGAGAGAAAATAATATGAGGCTGTGCGTGGTTTGTACTAAATCTGTAAAAGTTGTAGGCAGGGCTGTTTTAAGACCTTGTAGGCCCTAGGCATTTTTATTTCTAGAGGCCTGTGTGTCCGATATTTTTACTCATTTTTATGCTCATTTCACTGTTTGCTTGTTTCTTTCGATACTAGCGATATTTGGCATCGATACTTTTGTTTCGATATTTAAAGGTATCGATACTTCGAAGGCATTTTAAATTGAAATTTGCTGTTTTCTCTTATTTAGTGATTTTTTTTGTTCAGGTATTTTTTCAAGTGAAATATTATAGGCCCTAAAAGGTTCGTAGGCTCCAGGCACTGTGCCTAGTCGGCCTAATGAATAAAGTGGCCTTGGTTGTAGGCATAGTAAGATATATAGATTCAGCCCTAATAATATTCCTTCATCTAATGAATAATTTACATCTCAATATTCAATATAGCGGAAGATATAAACTTTGAGAGAGCAAAGTGAATATATAATAGAAATAGTGGCATACAGATGCACATTTGTATCTGGATAACATCAATTATGAAAAAGGCTTCTACAGTATATACATGGATGTCTGGTACTAACAGAAAATGTCAGTATATCAATATTACATACTGTACGTTAATTATAGTCATTATGTGAAAGTGAGTGATTAAGAGCTATTGGCATAATTATAACTTTGGCAATAAAGAAGTGTCATGGTATATGATTAGTGCAATTAGTGTATTGATTAGTTGCCCTAATAGGAAAAATACAGATACACATTGTCACGGAAGAGCAGAACGATCACATCCAACCCAGCACATTGTGCTAGCTGGGTTTGATTCATACAAGGTCCTGGTTTATCCTTCCATCGTCGCCACACACACTGTAAGTGAATATTTGGGAGGGATTCGGTAACACAAATTGTACGCTTGATGGATAATACAGATTTCCGTGTGGAATTGCCGTCCAGCTTTTCCATGCTACTCGCCTCTCTGGGCATCTAAGTAGAGTAACGGTCACTTTGCACCAGTACTGGTCCAGTGATTTATGCCGAGTACATCCAGGTGCAATGATAAATAGAATTCACACTATGGCGGGAGTCACGAGGCCGCCATGCGCAATATCGGGCGCCATATTGTGGTAACTGCCATTGACTTGATTGGCAGTTACCACCAAATGGGGTGGGATGTCGCGCATGGCGGCTTCATGAATCCCGGCATATATTGGGAGTCTGTTTTAAATCCAAACACTTATCACGATCAAACACTTACATACGTGTAGTTATAAGAAAAGCACATATATACACTTTATTTTCTCATTAAAACCTCGGCTTTGTTGAATATCCACCTAGCTTCCCTTCTTAGCAGTAGATAGTTAGTGTCACATTTTATTTAACGTTTCACTGGCTGATATAATGCCGGGAAGGGATCTGTTTAGAGAAATAGAATATAAAATAATTCATATTTATAGATGAATAAAACAGAAAGATAAGACCTTGAGGTATTGGAGGGCATTGTGTCCCACAGAATGTTCCGGATACGGGTAAACCCAGAGACGGCTCATGGTGGGGGTCTCAGTTTGCAAATAGTGGGCACTCGGGCTGGCTTAATTGATGTTTACCCAAAAAAACAAGGTTTCATATATAAAATGTTACTTTGGGAGCCGAACTGATCAAATCTACAGTACTGTATGTAGCCGTGACCCCTGATTCACCCCAAGGAATGGGAGGTTGCGCTTGCAAAGAGTAGTTGCAAAAGCCCGCGAAGGAGGAGAGTGCATTTGGCGGGAGGGAGCAGTCCCTTGACCCAGCAGCCCTGCGGGGAGGGTCAGGTGAGCGCGTTTAGCCTATGGGCGGAGGAGTTGCCAGAGACGGAGATACTGCACGGGGAGGTTGTACCCCAGGCGCAGGCCAGGTGCCCCATGCCCAGCTAGCCCTGAGTCACCTTAGAGACAAGCTGAGTTTAGGGACCGCCTTAGTAAGGGTCTTACCCCCGTACTGTGAGTTTTGCCCGGGACTATTCTATCGAGAGGGAGGTCGGGGCTCAGACCCCTGTGGGGTTGCCAGAGTCCGAGAGGGAGCACCCGGACCCTAGCGAGGGAAAGAGTTTGTCAACACAGAGACCCTTTTCGAAGATCGTAGTGGCTGCGCAGTCACCCATACACACACATAAGGCCTGTTGTGAGCGGGAGAACTGAGTAGCATACTTGGACACGGGGTGGGATCACCCGGTGGTGGGATTGGGAGAAGTTGTTGTTGGCGTCCGCCGAGGCGCAAGTTAATGTTGGCGTCCGCCGAGGCGCAAGTGATGGTGATGTCCGCCGTGGCGTGTTATATTATGCGAACCGGCATACCGGAATGTCATGGCATGTATTGTATCGTGAGTTTAACCTATCAGTAAAAGAGATTGGTTTTATAACTTGGTTGTGTAAGGGTAATTCTTGTATATACGTCCTGCGAAGACTAACTCCCCCTTTGGCGGGTTCTGTCGCAGGTGGAGGCGCTGCACCTGACATATATATTGCACGCACCCCAGGCTCTCCGTGGCAGAAGCTTAGGCCCTGTGAGCCAGCAGGTAACACAGCACATAGTAACAGCTTGCTAGTGATAGGAAGCAGGGTTACATGTATGTAACAAACCCACCAACGTTTCCTATTGTTGTAATTACAGATGCAGCTACGAGTATCCGATGGCTGCCTGGGAAAATACTGTGGCTATCTCCCAGTAATACTGCAACATTTCTGTGGGATTCTGCAGCCAGGCTAATTCAGTTTGCATGGCACGGTTTTTGCACTTTATTGGTATTTCACCTTTAAATAATTTGATGTTATAGAACATCTTACACTTCTATATATGAATTGCAGTTCTTTGTATAGAGCGCCAGTTTAATAACACGTTTTTGCATAACTCCATCTGTAGCTATAACTTTTCTTTACAAATAGTGAACACAGCAAAATGCAAGTGCAGAAGTTTCCGAAATAACGACATAAAAATCCAGAATCAACTAGAATAGTATTCTTTGTTCATTGTAATCTGATGAGCCATTATGCAAGTGAAATGATGCACCAAACAGCTAGCTAGTAATAATAAAGTACAAGATAGAACAATTAACCTTAATCATTGCTGAAATTAGAAGATTAACTTTGAGTAAAAACTATATGAATCCCAAAAGAGAAACGATATGTACTATTTGGGACCACTTTAAGATATTAAAATTATTCTAGATGGTAAAAACTAAGATCAATATTTACTTCTATTCCATAAAACAACAACCCGAGGTGTCGTCTGCTGCAGAGAGGGGTCTCAAAGCAGCAATCTCCCCAGAAGTCGAGTGGAACTCATATAAGTTTAATTTTAAACCCAGAAACCCTGAAATTCTGTAACCCTGAAATTCTGTAACCCTGAAACTCTGTAACCCTGAAACTCTGTAACCCTGAAACTTGCAACCCTGAAACTCTGTAACCCTGAAATTCTGTAACCCTGAAACTCTGTAATCCTGAAACTCTGTAACCCTGAAACTCTGTAACCCTAAAACTCTGTAACCCTGAAACTCTGTAACCCTGAAACTCTGTAACCCTGAAACTCTGTAATCCTAAAACTTGCAACCCTGAAACTCTGTAATCCTGAAACTCTGTAACCCTGAAACTCTGCAACCCTGAAACTCTGTAACCCTGAAACTCTTTAACCCTGAAACTTGCAACCCTGAAACTTGCAACCCTGAAACTCTGTAACCCTGAAACTCTGTAACCCTGAAACTCTGTAACCCTGAAACTCTGTAACCCTGAAACTCTGTAACCCTGAAACTCTGTGTGACGATGGGGAGGATTTGGCCCGGGATTAAAGGGGTTACACCCCAATTGGCCACCCTCTACCCTCACCTGGGAAGAAAGGGGTTAACTGGACTGAGGTCCAGTAATGTGTTTTTACCTCGCTTCAATATCCAAATGCTTATTCCCCTGTGTAACTGTATTGTGTTATCCTAGTGTTTGCACCCACACATACACTAGGGTTGCTGCGGGAGGGAAAGGGTTAATGTTAAAACAGTGATTCTAGCCCTTTGTTTAAATTACCCTCAAAGATGCCTGCCTACTAAATGCAAATGGTCAGGAGAGCGACCAAATGGGTAGGAAGCAGCCCCTGATCAAAGGCTACCTGCTTGCAGGAAGCTGGAGTGGATTGTGAGCGTTATAACTCACACTTACAAACCATAGTATCCTGCCATGTGGTAGACTGGCCAAACGCCTCTGATTTAGGAGTGGGGCTACAGAATGAGTGACCTTATTAAATATAAGAATATTATGAGATGTCCTCGGCTGAACATGCTAAGAGTTACATATGTGTATTCGTGGGACCAAGCCCCAACTAACAAATACAGACACCTGAGGTTTAGCCGGTTCGAATAGACAGATATTAATATCTCTCTTAATTTTAATATTACACTGTAATATTTAGTTTCGTTGGGAGCGTCATGCGTTCCGGAATGTATTAATATATCTCGCGTGCCGGTAGGTACTACTGAACTGAAGTTATGAAGTTATTTAGATAGGAAAAGCAGTTTGTAAACGTCCTTGGGTGGGAGGAGTTTTACTCTGGGGAAAACTGTCAACTTCACCGCTGATTTATGAGAGGGGCTGGGTTTAGGTTGTGTTCAATGGGAAATAATGGTATAAGAACCAGGCTCAGCCTATGGCTATTGTCTTCATGTATAGTCTTCATGCCAGAGGTCTTTCATGTTTTTCGTGTCTTGATGATTATGAAGATTGCTGTATGAACTGCCAGTCCAGATGTGACTGTTTTATCATTTCCATTTTAAGTGAGTGTCTATATTTTGCCTGTTATTTGTATATCTCGTGTGTTCACCTTTATCAAGGAATAAATTATATTTTATCATATCTAAGTCTCGTCCCAGTTCAACCCAGTTATATATATTATATATTTATTTTGGTGTATTATTAATAGCCTGTCGCAAAGCTCCTGTCACACTCTGTAACCCTGAAACTCTGTAACCCTGAAACTCTGTAACCCTGAAACTCTGTAACCCTGAAACTCTGTAACCCTGAAACTCTGTAACCCTGTAGCCGAGTCCCCTACCCTGCCCCGGTGCAGGGATCTGCCCGCAGCTCCGCACGATCGGGAGGTGGGAGCTGAATGGTATCTCCCGCTTTAACCGCTTCATTCTTTGTTTTTTATCATCTCTGCGCTCGGCCGGGCGGAGACAGACGCACGCTGACCTGGGGTGGGGGTCAGAGTATTATGAGATTAATTTAGTAAGGCGACATCTATCAGATTAGGAAATATTACACTCTAATAGAAATCTATTACGTTTTTATGACTGATTTAATGACAGCAATTTTAAATTTAGGTCAAGGCGCCAAAATAGGGCCAGTTATTTGTACGACAGATCTTTCCGGGAAACCTGGACAAGTCAATGAAATAAGGGACAATTCCATATATATGGGACGTCTGGCCACCCTAGGTTCGAGACATGGGTAAGGCAAGATTTTCAGGTACTAGATCTCATGAAAAAGAAATATAACTTTTCCAGAATCCTTTTACACCACCGATTGAATAAAAATTACCATAAGCAAATAATTGAACTGGAAAGAAGTTTTATGCTGAAAGACGTATCAATCTTCCTGTGATAACTTGTATAACTTTTACTCAGTTCTTCAAGATGAAAATGGGCCCAATATTTGAGGATTTGGCATGTAAATGGGTATATTACTGTACATATACCAACATTGTCACGCCTTGTGTTAAACTCATCCAACCCGAGGTCACAAATAAAACTCCTGCATTGAGTTCTGTGATCGGAGTGTCCAGCTTGATCTCTGATATTAAGAAACTGTCAGGAGAGATGCCACACACAGAGATGGCATAATAGTGGCAAAGGATAATAACTATTTTAAAATGCTCTTTGTTTTTCTCATTTCCAAAGTTCACGAATACACCACTAAGTGGCTACATTACTATACAATTAAAACAGCACAGATTACTGAACTGTTTACTGTGTTTTGCTTTAAGTAGGAATCTAATAGATTTTTGCTCATTTTGTTGTAATTTGTAATAATTAAACGTACACATTTTTTCCCCTGTCACATTACTTAAAAGAGATGTAAAATAGTTTGCGGCCCTTGGTCCATATGTGGGCATTGCTGCTGTGCACGTACTGATCTAGACATGGAGACAGGAATGCCAGAGCAAACACATTATTACATGATGTTACTGATGTTGCAAATCCATACAGAACAGTGTTACTCTCAGAACCAGGTGTGTTTGTGACTCTACGCCGGGGTTTAGCTTGTCCTTGCAACAGGTACGTTGCATAGTTAGAGCTGAGTCGCATAATATGGTGTTTGTATTCATAGTTAATTATCTTCCAAAACCTTTGCTTCTAGAGAAACTTGCAATGTTCTAAGACAGGGGGCTCAACTCCAGTCCCCAAGGCCCCCCAACAGGTCAGATTTTCAGGATATCCCTGCTTCAGCACAGGTGGCTCAATCAGTCCCTGCTTAAGCACAAGGGGTGGTCTTTGACTGAGCCTCTGATTGAGCCATCTGTACTGAAGCTGGGATATCCTGAAAACCTGACCTGTTGTGGGGGTGAGGGGAGGTTGAGGACTGAAGTTGAGAACCCTTGTTCTAATCTAAGAGATACTTAAACTTATTTTGTAGTAACATACAACCATAAGGAGAATGTTAGTTAGTGTGATATTGTACATTCAGTGTCTGCATTCATGAACTGCCTTAAACCAGGGGACCCATCTCCAGCCCCCTCCCCAACAGGTCACATTTTCAGGGTATCCCTGCTTCAGCACAGGCAGTGCAGTCAAAGGCTGAGCTACTGATTGGGCCCCTTGTGCTGAAGCAGGGATATCCTTAAAACCTGACCTGTTGCAGAGTCTTGAGGAGGGATTTGAGAGCCCCTGCCTTAAAGCGTGCATATGTACTATAGCACAGAGAGAGGTGTGACGCTTCACAGCACGGGTCACTGTAAATGATTGACGTTACTTTCCAAACGCTTACATAGTGTTATTCATAGAAAGGCGCTGGAGTCGTATATTCGCCGTTAGTGGGGTTTTTTATACTGAAAATAGATCAAAGGAGCATTTGAAATCTGTAGCACAGAGGAGGATAAACCTTTCACATGCAAGGGGTGCAGGCAACTGGACTCCTTCTTTTCTTTGGCTGTACCTGTCACATTGTAAGAAAGCACAGTGCTTGTAGGGGCTTCATTTCTCTCCCCTTGGCCTTACTCCAAGAAGCTTGCAGGGCAAGTGGAACGTGACTGCATTTAGACGCCAGGCAGGCACTTTTATGGAAAACTATGCAGTTGGATCTCATCAAATAATGGCAATCAGTCCAGTTCTTGAGACAATTAGGTATGTTGTTTTGGAAATGTTTCTTTGCTTGGTGTATGGTGACTTGTGGCTTTGCTTTCACACAATTAGTATGAGACAATCCTACAGACTAATAGGCACACGTTCAGAGAACCTAACTGAGTATTACTTTGCTATAGTTCAAGTTAGGCAGTTTGTAACTGGAAAAAAACTGGATCTGAAGCATGGAAAAGACGCTCTTAGATTTAATTGTAACTTATTTTGACATTGTTGGATTTTAACCTCTTTCATACAGTAATTTGGTTAGGTTTTGCAGTCAGAAAATGGATAAGATACGTGCAGACACTTGAGGTTTCACATTTGGAAGATAGCATCTGAATTGTGCTTTTTTACTATAGCTGCCAGTTCATTATACTGTACCTTAGTTATGCTAGATTACATTTCACAGACTGATGGATTGTATGGTGCAAGAGGTCTGTGAACCTCACAGTGAGCCAGTGAGCCTGTTGTCTTCACAGAAGCAGGAAAAGTTACTGGGGAGTGAGCAGCAGAGCACAGAACCAGTGAAAGTAAGCCAGGACCTTGGGTCACAGGTGCAAAGCTTGTCAGGCTGCCCAGAGCAGAAAGAGCCCAGTGCAGAGCAGCTGAGCTCTCCAACAAGCACACAGGGAGCCAATGTGTGCAGTGTGAAGGAAGACACAGAGGAATCAAGTGCAAACGCTCCCACTTTACAAGAGGAACAGGTACGTGTTGTAGTTTTTTCTGATGTAGGCTTTTTCTAAAAGTTAAATCCAAATATAGACTGTGCCCAAAAGTGAGGTAAACACCCTGTGTGCTTAATGTGAGACATCATCTTTCAATATCTGCGTCACCTTAACAATGAAATCAGCAGCTCATCAGTGGAGAAAATGATACAGTATCAAGTTTAATATGACATATTACAATAATCGTGTGTGTAAATATATACTGTACATTGTCAAAAGTGTGACAATGTAAGTGTGATGCTACCAGGGGCGCAGAGCACCACAAGGTTTATAAATATATATTTACATATCTACTTCCTTTTTTACCTTTTAAAATTGAATTGTTTATTGTGGTTTTGATATCAATTTTCTGTGTCTGTGTGTGTGTGTGTATGTGTATATATGTATGTGTATATATGTACAGTATGTGTATGTATGTATGTATGTATGTATAATATATATATATATATATATAGTATATTATATAATCTATATATATATAATAATTATATATAATATATATATATATATATATATATATATATATGTGTGTAGAGAGAGAGAGAGAGATTTATTTCCTAGTTTTTCAGATTCTGGCCTGGAATATACTATGCACACTGCTTTTATTAGGAGCTTACCTTGCTGAGGAAAGAATGCTGTAATAATTCCTAATACAGATGTGTACAGATGTGCCCAAGATTGCTAATCTGGTTGAGTCAGAGTTTGCAATCGATTCACCAAGTCTTTATAGAACCGGTTCCAGACCCTGACATACGGCTTTTACTTTAGAGGAGAGAGCTTTTTGTCATTTTTTTTTAAATGAAGTTTATTGTTGTTGTTATGGACATGCATTCTGGCCGGGATAGGTATAGGAGTATATACCTCCCAATGTATTTAGCCAGGTTAGCTTGGCGACACTGAGAATTCCTAGCGGGAATGTGGGGGTTTTGCAAACAGGGTTTCATCCGGAGACGACGGGTTTTGGTCACATATCTCCGGGCTACGGTTTACCAAGTAAACCTCCGGGTGGCGGCGATGTCTCTTGTTACTTCTATATGTAGCCCCTTTACCCCCACCCTAAGTGAAATCTGGTCTGCTACTAATGACTTTCGTGCCGGTGCATACCTTTGGGTAACAGGAGGACTGAGTACTTCCGCGATGATGTGGGGATTATCAGGACAGGTTTTCAGGGTACTTTATTCGTTGGCAACGCCTCCAGTCAGTAGGATGGTCCATGCTGACACCTTTCCATATCCTAAGACAGTGAATCCCACTTGCAGATGGTTCCATGGTATTTATTGCATTAGGCAGTTGTTGCAGTTGTTGCAGTAGTGCAATCCTTTCTTGCTTCCCCTAGAAGGTTACTTTAAGGCTTGGGGCCCATCTAAGCTTCCTTCCGTATGGTTCTCCTCCTGCCTCCCCTTATGGGACACAGGGTAGCTGTTGCTCACTCCACAGGGGGAGGAAAGAGAGACCATTTAAATGGCTCACAGTGAAAATCCTCTCCCCCCCCCCCCCCCCTTCACTTACACCAGTCCAGCTGCTGTTGCTGAGCATACAGGAGGGAGTGAGGGGCAGATACCACACACGCCCGCCTTGTGGTGTTAGGTCAGCACTGCGTCTGTATATACAGGTGTACCGGAATTATTCTTCTCAGTGTCACGTTATAACGCGATATTCTGCGTTGTCCGTTATTAAATCCTACGGTAACTGTGACGTTATAACGCGATATTCTGTATTATCAGCAGGTAAAATTAAATTGCTGCATCTGTATACCGGACCAGACGCCACAAGCAGGTTATCAGGTGGTCACCTGGGGGTCTTCCCAGCCGCTGCTGGACATGTGTACTGTGTTATTATTCCACCAACCATATACTGTGGGGTGCACACTTTCCCAATGAGAATTTCGGGCCCGCATCATTAGAGCTTTCTGAAATTAAGCTAATTAGATATTTTATTTGTAGTCAGCAGGAGACGCTAATAAACAGAAGGTGCGGTACTAATGAAAGTAAAGAGGTGAAGTGCTTGTGTGGTACATCAAGTATTAATTATGGACTATATGGTACTAAGCCTTAGCATCACTAAAGGGTAATTCAAGTGAATGAACCATGGGATGTACTAAGCATAGCACTGTTTAGTAAATCTGAGCCTAAAATATTTTTAAAAGTAGTTGATTTGGTTTGTATAATTTAGGGTTGTAATAAAGTGTTGTGCATTAAATGACCGTCCTTACAAGGACCAAAGTGACACGTTTAAAGCATAGTGACACCTTTATACTGAGATCTGACACCTACTGTAAAAGTATGTTTAAATATCTCCTCTGGCTGTTCCCTTCTGTCGGCTGTCACTGCGTTTGCGCCATTTAAATAAATATCGCAATAAGTTGAGAAGAAAATATAACAAATGTCAGTGCCTGTCTGTTTGTTTTCAGTCATCAGAGCCAAACCTGCAAAATCTGATAGGTGATATCAAGAAAGATGAGATTGTTATTAAAATATTGCTGCCGGATGAGAGAGTGCCCCAACAGGTAAGAACATATTTCTATAATAATAATATCAGTATCAATACAATTTCAAGGAAACTAGTTCTGTGTATGTTCATTTCAAAATGAATAATGCTTCTTACTCCGTTTTTGTTTTTGTTTTACACATGGTAATAAAGGAGAATTTAGAACGTCACGGGGGGGCCTCAGCTCCTGGATGGAAATAAATAACACATTGTGGATGCTTAATGCTGTCATAATAACAGGCTCTCACCCAGCAGTAAGAATGGGGAACGAAAGTTTGTTGATATCCGATTAATAAATCCAATATTTTGGTCGCAACATTTTTTACCTTTGTGACTCTACACCTTTAACCCTTTGGGTTCCCCAAGACATAGTCCCTAGTTAACGGGGGTCTGGCATCCCAGGGGTCACGTAACGTAACTACGTGACGCCCAAGGAACGCTTTATTTTCAGCTTCAAGCACAGGACGCGATTTCACGGGAAATAGAAGAGGATTCCTCTTCCGTTTCTGGTTAAGGATCGCTGCTGTCACGTGCCTGTGCTTTTCCGCACTCAAAGGGTTAATACGTAATAACATTCTCGCTTAGTCTGCCAAAAAAGAACCATTTGTAAACAATTTAACAGTCTAATTATTACAGTGCTCTAACCAGTCACATACTATTAGTTCTTTATAAGCATGTCCAAGAATCAGTGGCAATATCTTTTCCTTGTGCGCCTGGAACGTGTGATGACACGGTGTCACAGTATAACGGGCATATACAGTATATGACAAGAGATAGAGTAGTCGCCGTCCGAGACCCCCCACTCTCATCTGCGATTGGTTGGTTCCCGCACTTCCGGGTTTGGATGCTGGAGGCTGAATCAGAGAACCAGTAGCGCTGTGAACCGCGTCCTGTGCAGCGTCCTTTCACACTCTACGCGTTTCGTCAGGAGTCTCCTGGAGCCTTCATCTTTGGTAGTCAGATGGTATTCCTCTGGCTGATTTGTAACGTAAAACCTACACTAATCTGTTAATCTTCAGCAGGCTGTTCCTGATCATCAGATTAATCAGTGTCCCATATTTCCTCTTTTCCCTCGTGCATTATTTGGTCGTTAGAGGAGGTTACAATAATCCTTCACATTTGTTGCTTGTTGAACTTTTTCAATAACAAGAAAAGACTTGTAATGAATTATCCCGATAGTTTCAGTAGCTATACAGCAGGGGTGGGCAAATACTGTCCTCAAGGGCCACCAACAGGTCAGGTTTTAAGGATATCCCTACTTCAGCACAGGTGGCTCAGTCGGAATGATTGAGCCACCTGTGCTGAAGCAGGGATATCCCTAGTACCTGGCCTGTTGGTGGCTCTTGAGGACTGGAGTTAGCCTCCCCTGCTATACAGTATCCACTGTAGGGAGCAGATAGAAAATGTACAATGCTTTTATAAATGTTCTAATAATATGCATCCAAACACACAACTTAAATATGTTATATATAACTGGGACACTAATTGAGCCAGCTGTGCTGACGTAGGGATATTCTGAAAACCTAGCCTAGTTGCGGCCCTCAAGGACTGGAGTTGTGCAGGCCTGCACTAGGGCATCCTCTAACCTGTCTCGAGGGTCATCACCTCCGGCCATCCTCTAACCTTTCTCGGAGCTCGTCGCTTGTGGCCATCCTCTCTAACCTGGCTCTGGGCTCGTCGCCTGCAGCCATCCTCTCTAACCTAGCTCTGGGCTCATCGCTTCTGGCCATCCTCTCTAACCTGGCTCCGGGATCGTCGCCTCCGTCCATCCTCTCTAACCTGGCTCTGGGCTCGTCGCCTCCGGCCATCCTCTCTAACCTGGCTCTGGGCTCATCGCTTCTGGCCATCCTCTCTAACCTGGCTCCGGGATCGTCGCCTCCGTCCATCCTCTCTAACCTGGCTCTGGGCTCGTCGCCTCCGGCCATCCTCTCTAACCTGGCTCTGGGCTCGTCGCTTCCGGCCATCCTCTCTAACCTGGCTCTGGCTCGTCGCCTCTGGGCATCCTCTCTAAACTGGCTCTGGGCTCGTCGCCTCCGGCCATCCTCTCTCACCTGGCTCTGGGCTCGTCGCCTCCGGCCATCCTCTCTCACCTGGCTCTGGGCTCATCGCTTCCGGCCATCCTCTCTCACCTGGTGCTGGGCTCGTCGCCTCCGGCCATCCTCTCTCACCTGGCTCTGAAGCAAGAATAACTATTTAAAAAACGATTTTTTAGCCTTTTAATTACCCCATTGCAAGTAGAGCTGTGTGAAACTCTCCTTAATGCTGTCACATTGTTAGCATTGTTTTCCAAGTTCACTTGCTTCTGAAACATTTTGCCAAGCCACAAAGCCTAAACATTTGGCAAAAATTGCTCCTTTCCCAGAAGCCAGAGCCTGAAATAGAACTATCTCTCAAAAGCCTTATTTCAGGGTCTGGAATCTGTCTTACAAAGACTTGGCGAATAGCTTGTAAAGTCAGCGGCAATTTATTTCTTTTCCGTGGCTGAAAAAGGGCAAATTTGGACTAGTTTGCGACCTTGGGCGAAGGTTTCACTCCTCTCTAGTAAATGCTTTGGAGAGTTTAGACAATCTTCACTGAATCTCTTTTATGATAACACTGTCTGTAAACTGTACAATATATGGGAGATTGTTCACCCGGAGTCCTTCTCTTTGATGTAGCGTTTTACTAATGGGATGGCTGCATAATTTGTTAAAAGAGATTAAGGGGATAGAACCATAATTACCAGATACCATATAAATTAAATGGACCCCGAGAGAATATAACTTTAGGGGGAATAGAATAGTTCTAAGAAGTCAATTACATTGATAAGTTGTTTAAAAACACCGTCCTGCTCCGCACGACTCGTCCTGTAATAAAACCCCGCTCTGACATGTTATAAAGAAGAGTCTCCGGTGTGTCCCTCGATTGTCGAGCAGGAGAGAACGGTGTAAAAAGGCGGGTTGCAGTAAATTGGTTACATTATCAAGAGAACAATATCATTGTAATGACTAAGAAAGCAATTGCTATTCTACATCCATTGTCAGGTAATGAAATTAGGCAAAGAAGATAAGAAACGCGTGGTGGTCACTTGCGAGCTTTCTGCAATCATTTGTTTATCCGACGACTTTTTTCACTGTTATTTTTACTGTGCGCAAGATGGTTTAATTAATTTGTTTAAGAATTCATCATTTTTTTATTTTACTTCCTAATGATCAAAAGTTGGTTACTTTTTTAAAAAATTGAAAACAAAATCCCTGATATTTGTTATGTGCTTTTTTCTCCTTCGAGATTTATTATTTTTTTCTTCCGTCTCGGTTTTGTGATTTGTAAAAGGAAAAAAAAAAAGACAAAAATGTTCGCCAGTAACTTTGCCAGTTTTGGGTTTATGGATAAGTCACAAATGATACAAATTCATCAGTTCAGCATTGGACATGTGCCGCAGTGCTAAACCCTTCAGTGAGCGATGGTCGTGCCCTTCCCCCCGCCATGGCCCCTCCCCCTTCGCCATGGCCCCTCCAGCACTAGCAGTCATGTGATCGCTCTCGAGCTCCCATGTGAATGGTTCCTGTTTCTTCTGGTGATGTTAACGTCGGGGGCAGGTCCTCCCCTTCCTCTTGCGGAGCGCTGATTTCGAACGCCCCTATGAAATTAGCACACCTGATGTACCGTGTACGTCATCATGTATCCTGTACATCTGTAGGGCACTGATGGAGTTAATACCCTATAGTGTGGGGATTTGATATAAGAATCCCAAGGACACAGGACATTTTTCAGAGTAGGAGTCCTTTGAAATTGATGGGTGAATAGAAATTAATTTTATTAAACATCATTCTTCAGTGAAGAGTTTAAAAAAGTCAATATTGGGAATTTGTTAAATACTTTAGGCAGATTGTGAACACAATCCTTCTTTTCTGAATTTCACATTGGACTAAAATCTAATTATACTTTTTTGATCAAAACAAGCCTTTGGGGCAAAATGCCAGTATAGGGAGCAAGATTCTCTTGTTCTCTGAACTGTAGGACAGACGCTGAATTTACTGTACAGTTATTGTATAGAGAAGAGGAAATGTACCTGTGGCTAGTACTAGATTGAATATCAAGGTTCCTAATAGACCGCAGAAAGACGGCTCTTCAAAAGATTGTCATGTAATATTCATGATCTAATACAAATATAATGGAAACCTGAAGAATAAATAATATGCATTTCTTACACTTTTCCATTTCTTTTATCACATTGCAAATCCAAGGTGATTCTATGTATGCAATTCCTGCATGCCACATGAAATAGACGAGGCGAGCACTGGCAGGTGACTGCAGGAATGTTGCTATAACAAATGAAAGCCAAAGAAGGTATTGTTAGCTTGCAGAAAGCAAACTGCCTGTCATCAGAAAGAAGAACTATCAATGTTGGTGAAAATAATACAGTGCCTGTTAGCCAACTGATCTGTATAGAAAGGCCACACTCCCACTCGCACTTACACTCACACTCTCTCTGTAGATCAGCATCTCTCCCATGTATACTTATTTGGTATATCCCTGTATACCTTTCCTTTCTAAAAAGATGTAAACCTTTTCTTAAAGATCTCTATTGCATCTGCCACCAGTCTCCGTGGGTAATGAATGCAACAGGCTAAACCGCTTCTAAATAACTCCCATTATTTTCTCGCCTCCTCCAAAGCGGGTGAGATAGGAATTGCAAGTTCCCTCCAGAGCCTGAAAAAAGGCTTTTCTGAAGAGGAGGTCTCTCTCTCCCTCTCCTCCCTCCCTCCCTTTCCCCCTTCCTGCCCTTTCCTAAACCCCTCTCCTCTGTTCACTCTCTCCCCTCTCCCCTTCCCTCCCTCCATGTTACAGAGCAAATTAACCCATTTTGATACATACTGTATAAATCATTAATATGTTTCTAACATAATACCGCTATTTTATTGTAGATATTGACCGATCAGACTCAGGAAGAGACCGGTCTGAGTGCTCCAAAGAGAAAAGAAAAACCAGCAACTACACGAGACATTAAAATGACCTTTGAGAAAATGGATGAAGCTGAGAAACACAAGGGAGACCTGGAAGAAGTGATCAAAAAGTGAGGGCTTTACATATCATTCAAAGAAGCTGCTTTAAAATAATAACAATATTAGTTTCCTTATATAGCATGTATGTACATAGCAGCACAGAAAGCCCCTACCCCAAAGAGCTTACAATCTAATGTTTGCTGCATGAGGCACCCGGAGATGTCCATGAGGAGACCTGATACTTGGAATTCAATCTGGGTTCACCTTCAAATTTCAGTCACATTACCGGCCAGTAGGGTCGCCAGGCGGCCTCTCCAAAAATACTGGACTCAATGGTGACAGGTGCATCAGGTCACTATGTCCAGGGAGGAAAATACTGGACACATACATGTCCAGTATTACAGTATCTCTCATTTTTTACTGGACAGAGTTTCCAAATACAGGACAGTCCAGTTCAATACCGGACACTTTGCAACCTACCAGCCAGCTACTCCCTCCTTGTTAGCTGACTTACCCGTTCCTCTTCAAAATGCCCCTGACCGCAGATTACCAGCCTCGGTGTCATGTTCTTCCTAGCTGCTTTTAATTTTACTTACATTTGTATTTAGAAAGCCCACAGCCTGCACTAAAGTGTTCGCACGACAAACTGTCGTTTATTCTATCTTACCCCCATAGGGATGCCAGGTGGCTTCTCCAAAAATACTGGGCACAGGGGCGAAAGGTGCGACGCGCGAGAATCGTTGGTGAGGAAGAATGTTATTTATAAATGACCTGACTGTTACGTCATTTTTTTTCTAAATTTCAATCCTCCCACAAATTCCAAGATTGTTACACCCCTCCTCATCCTCTCACCCCGCTCATCCTCTAACCCCCTTCGTCCTCTCTCACGCCCCCACCCCCTTGTCTTCTCTCACCCTCCCCCTCCTCTTTACCTCCCATCCACTCATCCATTTTCACCCGCCCTCCCCTCATCCTCTCACCCCCCCTCATCCTCTCACCCCCCCCTCATCCTCTCATCCTCTCACCCACCCCTCGTCCTCTCTCACCCCACCCCCATCGTCCTCGTCTCACCCCCCCTCGTCCTCTCACACCCCCCTCGTCTCTCTCACCCCCTCGTCCTCTCTCACCCCCCCCTCGTCCTCCTCTCCCCCCCCCCTCTTCTCCTCGGCAACAACCCCACCCACCCCTCTTCCTCATCACCCCCCCCCCCTCTTCCCTCTCTTCTCTCTTTCTCCGCTCTCTTCCCCCCCCCCTCTTCCCATCGTCCCCCCCCTCGTTCCTCGTCTCACCCCCCCCCTCCTCGATCCGTCTCTCCCCACCGCCCCCATCCATCTTCCTCGTCTCTCTTCTCCCCCTCCCCTCCTTTTCCTCTCTGCCCCCCCCTCTGCCTTTCCCTCGGGGTTCCTCCCACCCCCTTCCAAGGATCTTCCTCGAGGGTCCGACTGGGTCACCCGCTCATCACCGATATCTGCTCCCGCTCCCCCACCGCCCCGCACAAGAGCTAGGCTCCTCTTCTCTCTCCAGTCCTTCAGGCTCCATCCAAAGCGCCCCCATGCTTGCCCGTCCAAGTTCTCCCGCACGCCAGCCCCCCACTCTACCTCCGTTCAAGTGGTCACGCCCACCAGGCCCCTCGCCGTCCTCTCTCCCCGCCCCTCCTTCGCTCTCTCTCGCTTCGTGCCCCCCAATCCCCCTCCTTCTATCAATACCCCGAGTGCCGTCTCCAGCTCATCCCCGACCCCACCCTCCCTCCCCTGTCACACCCCTCAACGCCGGGCCACCTCCTCGATCCCCCTCCCGTGCCCCTTCCCCTCCTCCCCTCCTCCTCCTCCCCCCTCCCACTCCGTATCCTCGTCGTCCCCCCCCCGTCAACCTTGCGATCCTCTCCCCGTCCGCTCCCTCTTCCTCCTAGGGAGGGATCACCCAACCCCCGCCCACCCCCCCGCCCCTCATCCTTTCTCATCCCCACCACCCACCCTGCTCAGAACCCTCCTTCAAATCCGCTCCTCCTCTGCCTCCGCTCGCCCCCCTCCCCTCCTCTCACCCTCCCCTCCCTTCATCCTCTCTCACCCTCCCTTCATCCTCTCTCACCCCTTCCCCATCTCGCGCCCTCCCTTCATCCTCTTTCACCCTCGCTCATCCTCTCACCCCTTACCCCCATCTCTCGCCCTCCCTTCATCCTCTTTCACCCTCGCTCATCCTCTAACCCCTTACCCCATCTCTCACCCTCCCTTCATCCTCTCACCCCTTCCCCCTCCTCTCTCACCCTCCCTTTATCCTCTCTCACCCCCTCCTCTCTCACCCTCTCCCCTCATCCTCTCACCCCCTTCATCCTCTCTCACCCCCTCCCCCCTCCTCTCTCACCCTCCCTTCATCCTCTCAGAGACAAGATTTACTTGTAGTAAAGTATTTCTTTTAGTAGAATTTCTTTGCACCAAAATGTATACAAAAGTTAGGCATCGCCCGCGTGTAAAACACTCCGAAATTCACTTGGCTGTTGAAAATTGTGGAATAAAATACTGTGTTTTGGGAAATAAACTTTTCATTTCATCCATGATTTTAATTTTTTTTGGCATTGGGATGTCATGTGTTTCTCTAATAGCAATAAGTTACTAATGGAAATCCAACCCATGATTCATTAATCCTTTTAAAGTCAGGCTTCAAAGAGGTTAGACGTCTTTCATTGGGTCAGAAAGATCCACATTTCACTTTAATAATCACAGCTACATGTAAATGTGACTGAAGTCTTTTAATTTTATTATAAAAAGAAATACATGGGGATAGTTTTGAAAAGGATACGTGTGTGTGTCTGTGTGTGTGTCTGTGTGTGTGTGTGTGTGTGTGTGGTGTGTGTGTGTGTGTGTGTGTGTGTGTGTGTGTGTGTGTGTGTGTGTGGGGGTGTGTTCTGTGTCAAATAAAAATATCACTTGTGAGCTTGTTCACATGCCTTGGACAGGTCTGCAACCCCGCCTTTCACGATTATCTCTTAGCATACAGTGCTTCCACTGCAGCAAGGGATTCTGGGAAATGATATGCAAATGAGCACAGTGTCACCTTTTGCCTCAAATCCATTTACATGAAACCCTTATAAGCTTATGCTCGCTGCATTAGGCTTGTTTTATAGTTGGCAAGCACGTGTGCTTATGCACGTAAATCACACTTTTTGTGTGTACGGTCCCTGCTGTGCTGTGAGCGACAGATGGGCGTGGCTATGACGTCACACCCGGCTAATGTAAAAAGCACAGCATTATATATAACATCTGTTAGTTAAAGCTGCAGTTCAGTCTTTTTTTTTTTTTTTTTTTTTTTACTTCAATAGTTTTATGTGGGCAATCTCTAATTACCTAAAGAACTGTATAGCTGCAGGTCAATTCGTTCTCCATGTATTGATCGGCGACATTTGGTGACATAATTAGTGAAGGGATCTGTTTTTCTTCTGCTTCTTTCTCTCAGTGGAAGCTCATGAATATTCATGAGCACTCCGGCACTGACATGTGCTAGAGGGAGGGCAGGGCTGACAAAGGGGTGTGCCAGGGCTTGTGACAGGACATGAAGGGGCAGTGCCTTAGCAAATGGCTGTTAAAATAGAATACAAGAAAATTGGTCTTTCAAAGTTGTTTTTTTTAAAACAGAAAATGCTAAAAGTATTTTTTCTTACTAAAGAACTGATTTATTAAAACAAACACACATGCAGGATATTGACTGAACTGCAGCTTTAAGGCAATACCGTAAAGGCAATAGCAACAAGAAAAAGTTGCATATAATGATATTAGTAAATAAGGCATTCCTTATGAAGGTGAAGAACAACATTGCTGACATTACAAATTACTCCTTTCCTCCTTTTTCTCTCTGATTTCTCTGTTGCATATAAACCATATTACTTCTCCACCAGTTATAATCAAAGATCTAACAGCGTTCTCTCTTTTTAAAATACAGAGTAATTGCAGCCTCACTGTGATTGGCTAATAGAGCGTGACGTGCACCGGCAGCAGCGCGAATGTCTTTTTCCTCCTGTAAGGAATGGAGGAGCGTGTCCCCCACAGCGCACTCCCTCTGTCCTGGAACAGGATTTCATATCTGTTTCTGCCCCCTCTGCTTACACCCGCCCCCATTCTTCTGCAGCTGTATTTGGATGTAAGTTTCTCTGCAGCTTCACTCTTAGTGCAGATGGAATGGATACATTATGTTGCCTTTTCCCTTCTGTCACACCCCTGGTTGCCCTGGCAACATCTCCAGTCCTCTCAGAATGGGCTATTCTGCCCCCCCCCTGTCTTGCTGACCGTTAGTTAGTCCCATCTCACTTCTAGTGTGACCCTTGCTCCTCACTTCCTTTTCCACTCTGGACACAGTGAGTACAGACCTGTCTGCTAACTTCCCCCGGCAAGGCCTTCCTGTCTTCCCGTAGTCTAACCTCACGCAAGCATTCTGACAGAGAAGCACTCTCTGCTCACACTACACCTACCCTTTGTTTTCTACTTCTGCAATAAAGCTAAGAGAGACAATAAGGACTTGTTGTGCTTTGGAAGAGGGAAGACATGAGTTAAAGCTAACTGGAGCTATTCATACTTCACACGTGACCCTTGTTCCAGGTCCCTCTTTACCTGATGTCTCGCGCAACCTCGTTGTCCTTACAGCGCACACTCACTCCCGCAGGAACTTTTCTGACGTCGCAAAGTCTGGCTCCGCCCCCTGTTTGCGACGCGCACACGTGACGCGTGTGCACCGCTCCCAAGCTGTGTGTCAACTCGCTTTATTATGCCCACCTGTCTCCTGTGTCTCGCCTCCTATCCGTGCCTCTGCGGATTGCGTGAGGCCTCTGCAACTTCCCTTACCTTGTCTTCGGCAACGCGGCATAATGACGCTGCGGGGTCACGTGATACCAGAGACAAGGTAAGGAGGGGGGCATGAGCAGGTGGGACAGCAGGCAGGGGGGAAAGTTTGCACATCCCTGTATTAGAGTATCACACAGGTAGTGCTGGAGTTTACAAGCAGGTTGTTTAGATACTAAACACTGAAATCTCATACCTAGAAAAACTCAGTTTCTCAGTGATCTGACACCTAGATAAAGTGCTTACCCACGAAACGCATAGGTGAGTTTCATCTGGCATTCTTTGTGAGCTTACAATAAACTAATTATTATTTTTGAGTTGCCCGTGATATTTCATTTTTTCTTCCATTTTTTTTCCTTCCATCTCTGGCTGTTCTCCGGCTCTACCGTTTACTCTCGTGATCTGCTCCTATTAATCTGAAAATGCATGTTATATTCTCAGAGGTATAACCAAATGATCCGATATCACACAGCTAAGAAGGGCTATGTGTAAAATACCAGGAAACCTACAAGCAACCACACAACATAGGTGGTGTCAGCATTAACTACAAGTGCTGGGGTTTATTGACATCTTATGTGTAGGGAAGCCAACGCTTCGGCCGCGTAAACCAATCTTCGTCAGGTATATACAATGCTATTATTATACGAGTGAAAAGAGAGGCCTGTCCTGCGCCCCGGAGGGCGCTCTTGAATGGTAAAGGTCATTCGTATGGAGCAGGGGAAGAGATTATCTGAGGTCTGTTCAGCACTGTGCCGGGTCTCGGAGGAACAATGAAGGAATCTTACCTCCTATTTCAGACCCGGACCAAGGCGATATGTCCTGCTGTCCAAATAGACGGCGAGCCGCTTGTCTGCGGGGTGCGGAAACCTCCTCCTCCCCCCTCGCGTGCTTCCAGAATGGGTATAATCGCAGAAGTAGTAGCAGAGAGTCTGGAGCATTAGTACTCCTTGAGAAAGCGCCACTACGGTGTGAAACGCGTGGGAGGAAGCTCTTTTCTGAGACTGCTACATTTTTAATGTCTCAATAAAGCCTTTGGAATTTTACACTACCTGGGTTCCCGTGGGCTATTACATTTTGGATTTCTATCATCGCTGATGCTCCAGACTCTCTCTGCTACTACTTTCGCTATTATTATTATTATTATTATATACCTGAGGAAGAGTGGCCGAAATGTTGTGTGGTATGTTAACACTTCTCTGCACACAAGATGGAAAAACACACCTGCGGGTTTTGCAAGTTCTGGCACCAGCTTGGTTGTGCGGTTGTGTCTTGTTTCCCCTGTTACTGAATATGAACGGCCAATCAGGATGCAGCTGGAGTACCATCATCATGGGCCTATGAATGGTGACCAAGAAAGGATTAACTTCAAACCATCGACAGTGCCGGCGCTTTCATCGTATTGAGCTACAGTACATGTAAAGTAATAGAGCAGGGGTGGGTCACGCCAGTCCTCAAGGGCCACCAACTGGTCAGGTTTTCATGAAATTCCTGCTTCAGCACAGGTGGTGCAGTCATTATGATTGAGGCACTGATCAAGCCAACTGTGCTGAAGCAGGGATATCCTGAAAACCTGGCCCTCGAGGACTGGAATTGGCCACTGCTGCAATAGACCATTTTGCTGCAACTTTGACGTTTAGTGTAGTATGTTAAACATGCATCCATAGGTATCCGAGGAGTGTTCATATGTTGTCCTATATGCAACAAGTTGAATATTCTATATTACAGGTAAATTATACAAGGTTACAGAGCAGTTAATGGGCACATTTGTTATAATAAAATATATAAAATTCTACATCTGATAAACAATCTGTGACAACTATATTTAATGATCGTTTTTGAGCTTTGGGCCCAGATGCACTTTGGACCTTTTATTCCTAGCAGCATATATTCACACTCTATTAAATGTGTTAATCTTATTTGGTTCTGTGACTTAGCTGCAGTGGTATGCTTGTAGAGTTTAATTACCTTTCCAGATACAGAAACACAATTTATTCCCAAGTCCTATCTGCATTTAGTTGGTATATTTGCAAGTAGAATAGAACACAGCTGTTCCGTTGCAAGCAAAGTTACACAAATAATTTGTATGTGGACCCAATGCATCAGTGTGTGTGTGTGTGTGTGTGTGTGTGTATGTGTGTGTATGTATCAGTGTTTGTGTGTGTGTGTGTTTATATATATATATATATATATATATATAATATTTTATTTTAACAGAGATTCAAAAATCTCTTTCCAAGTAATTGGAGTTTTCGCAGGGGGAAACAGTCAGTGCTTTGAGATATTGTAATATATCTTTGAGGAGTGAGAAGTTAATCAGTTACTCCTGAAGCAAGCTGAATAGATTGGCATATTCAATCATTTTTCCCGCAGTTGCATTTTGATATTTCTTTATTGCACGGTGTATACAATTATTCACTTTTTGTCCAAAGATGATCTTCTGTTCGTTGGTCTACACTAAACACACCCAACATAATGCTAACAGTAAATATTGTAATAAAAGCAAAAGCAGCAGCTTTGTAAAGGTCCACCCTTTAGGGAATATTAACTAAATAATGTACAACTGATTCATGAAGGAATAAAAAATGCAGGTCTTCTACGTGGGGCGGGTTCCCTGATAAATCTGATCCTGTCTTTTTGAACACTTCTTGACCTCATTTTGCACCTGGAAAATGTTGATACCTGACCCCACTGTACGTTCCGTGTGCTGGGGGATTTCAGTAACCATTGAATGAGTTTGTTTCATGGAAAATGCACAGTTCAACTTGGCCCGACATTTTCCATACTTTAAAAATATATAAAAATGGAAAGTATTTGTGACGTAGATTACTTAGCCCGCTCCTCTGTTCTCAGGGGGGACCTTTTAATACTGAATCACCAATTAACCCTTTACTGTTATCATATAATTAGAGATTCTGGTTTTCAGCGTTTATTTTTTTTCTAAAATCTGTTGATTTTGTAATTATTTTTTTGGGATGGTTATCGGTGTTAATAATGAAAATAACACACATTTGAGTTTGATATTCCTCAGCGCGCTTACTGTTAGTTTCCATCCTCCTGTTGTGTTAGGCTAAGGCCCCGGTCACGACGCTGTAACGCGCGCTTACTGTTAGTTTCCATCCACGAGATGTGGAATGCGATTGGAAAAGATACTTTGTTTTTCCTTTTTTAATCAGTTTTAACAAGAAGTGTAAGGCGATCAATCGTGGTGGTGTTTTAGTTAAAACCTAAATGGAACCCTACATATACTGTAATAAAAAAAAGTTCCGTTCTGTTTCCTATTTTGCCCCCAAAAATGATCAAAGAGAAATGCTCCATCAGAAACAACGATTTCATTTTCTTCTGACAACTCTGGTGTTTATCTCACAGTTTTACATATATTGTGCTCCAATTTCGTAGTGGTAGATAGAAGCAACATTCTCTTTATTATCATCTCTTTTCTGGGTTGTTTCCTAAACAAAGTCTCTATTCCTGTGTGAAAAGTAATGTCTGGTAAAAAAACAAAAAAACGTGAATTGTTCATTTCCTTTAGTATTGAAAAGTATGATTGATGTGGAAGCTTTCTTTTGTTATCTGAAGCCATAAAAATCCTAATTTTTGAGGATTAAATGTGTGCAGAGTTTTAATTTCCTATTTACTCCAATGCTGTTCTTTGTTTAGCTTGTGGGACACAGGTATGTCAAAGATTCATCGTCAGACATAATGTTTTTTCCACGATAATACGGCGACGTCTCTTTTAAAGGAATTCCAGGGGTAGGGTTTATATCGGAATGCGTAAAATAGAGGATCACTTGGAGAAGTCCTCGGTATAAGGCAGACAGAGAATTCAAAGGCAAGAGCTCTAGTTAAAGGTGCAGAGGAAAATGTCCAAATACAAATTGTTTGGAGTTACTGTAGCGTATTTCTTTGCATACAATTAAACACCTATTTTGTAATACTTCTATTAGCAATACATCAAATGTATCATCCTCATCTGCATCTCAATGGCAAGGAGACGAACATGCCGTGTGTTCTTTTTCATGCAAGGTAAACTCTTCTATTTCATTTACTGTTGTTTCATCGCTTCAGGAAGGACCTGGAGATCAGTTCAATGAACATGATGCTGGAGGAAGGACGTTCCCTAACAATGCAGCTGCAGAAGAAAACCAAGGACTATCAGGTCAGGCGTCTTGGGTCAAACACAAACTTTGCGATGATGGGAATTGGATTTGGGATTATTATAAACTTTTTTTCGTGATTTGTTTTTAGCCTACATATCATTTCACACTTTAGGAAATAAGAACAGAAAATGCATTTCCTCTTGGGTCTGGGCAGCACTATAAGTACAGTATATATTTCCGTGGCCTTAATGGGAATTCATGGTGATGGTGGAATCATGATTGGAATTCTGAAAAGTCTTAGATGATGAATGTACAGAGTCTGCATTACTGGGGTACTTGTTCATGGTGACTGAAGAGAAAACATCAGGATACATACATATAAAGTTTTCTATATATTTTTTTTTCTTACCTCTCATCCCTATTTTGTGTGTGTTGTGTTGTGTGTGCTCTCTCTCTCTCTCTCCTCTACTCTCTCTCTCTCCTCCTACTTCTCTCCTCCTCTCTCTCTCTCTCTCTCTCTCTCTATACGAGCTTACCGGCACTAGGGATTACTTTATCAGCGCCCTGGATATGAACCAGGTTCAAAAAAAAGCAAAAACATTATATTTATCAAATTCAAAAGTTTTGTTTTATTCTTTTCTTTCATAAAGATAATAAATAGCTTCCAATGTCTATTGAAATCTGCACTCTGTTTTTGTCCATGGGAAAAATGGTCTAATCATAATTTCAAAGGCTCCATTATGGTGCAATGAATACATTGAATATGAGGTGCGGAGCTTTCCGGGGAGCAGTTATTAGAAGTAAGTGATGGGAATTCATTTTATAGCAGTCATTGTTTGTTTTCATAGATGATGATGATGTGCCCATCAGATGTGGAAGACTTGTGTCTAATACTGTATGAGGATCAGGATATCGGAGGGTATTAGCCATGCATTGCCTTCTTAAACGTGTACTACATTAATAGCACCAGAAATATAGCTAGTTTAAACATGTTGTTGAATACAAATGCAGTATTGCAGTAGTGAGGAAATAGTGAAAGACAAATTATTTTTTTATTGTATAACATGGTAATAGAACAGAGTTCAGTAATAGTGCTCTAATAACCATAGGTAGAAAGTCTTGACATAATCAGTAAATTTCTTGATTGAAGAGAGGAATCAAACAGGTAAAGTCATAATCAAGTGAGTACTTAGGTATATAGGTGGGCGTATTGCATAGACCTATGTGTAAAGTCCTGGTTAGTGCTGTGAATGGAGAATGATTAGCTCCACCACATCACTCCCAATAAGGACAAGGTCTAAAAACGCCAGCAAACCCCTGTTGTATACCTCCCAATGGCAGTAAATTGGTAACTCACATAAGACGTTCCTGAGTTCTTCTGGTGGGCGTGCATCTGCGGTAATTAGTCCAGTACTCTCCACGAGGCGCGGTGAGAGTGAAAACACTCTGACGAAGCGCCGAATAGGCGTGAAACGCATAAGAGCAAGATCTTTTTTCTCCATGTCTGTCTGCACCATGATGCCCCAATAAAGAAGTGTTTTTAACATTACTGCTGAATCCTGTTACATCCTTACTGCTTGGCTGTGCTCCGCATCACCGCGCCTCATGGAGAATACTGGACTTATTGTATAACATGGTTGAAAAAGAAAACGTGTATCTTAATATATAATTTCGAAAGGTTGGTACTAGCTGCGGTGAATCTGATTGGTCCTCAGCCTCTGGCCAATCAGATTGGTGGGTCTGACATCACCCAACTGCCACTCTCTTCCCCCTCAGCCACACACACCACAACCACACACACACACACCACACACACAACACACACCACACACACACACACACACACACCACACCACAGACAACCCACACCTCTCCCTTCCTCCACTCCACTCCTCCCCCCCTTCCTCCACTCACCTCCCTCCCCTCGCTCCACTCACTCCTCCCTCCCCTCTCTCCCCTCAACCTCCCTCCCTCCCCACTCCTCTCCCCTCACCTGCCCTCCCCGTTCTGCCCCTCACCTCCCCTCCCCTTCTCTCCCCGGTTGCTCCTCCCTCCCTACTTGCTCCACTCACCTCCTCTCTCGCGTCTCTCCACTCACCCTCCCCTCCCCCGGCGTCCCATCACCTCCTTCCCCGGCCTCCACTTCACCTACCCTCCCCGCGCGCCCCAGCTCACCTCTCCCCTTCTCTCCCTCACCTCCCTCCCCTGCACTCCCACTCACCTCCCTCCCCTCTCTCCACCCTCCCCTCCCTCTCTGCCTCCCCTCCACCTCCCTCCTCTCTCTGCTCCCACTCCCCTCCCTCCCCGTGGGGGGACAGGCAGTGACAGCAGCCTGCAGCTACCAACGCGGCGCCTAACATGGCGGCGCCCAAGGACCCCCCTTCCTCCCTCGCGGAGTAACTAAGATGGCGGCGCCCGGAAGGAAGGTGACGTGTGTGTGTGTGGGTCACTGGTGTATGTGTGACACTGTGTGTGTGACACTGTGTGTGGTGTGGACACTGTATGTGTGTGTCACTATGTTGTGTTGGTGACACTGTGTTTGTGTTGGTGTCACTGTGTGTGTGTCAGACACTGTGGGGGGGGGACCGGAGCTACGCATGGGGGGGGCAGGAGCGGAGAGAGAAGGGGGGAGCGGAAACATACAGGGGGATGGAAGAGGGCCCGGAAATTTTAAGCAACCCACCCCCCTCCCTGTCCACTGTCCCCCCCCCTCCTTTCCTGTCCCCCCCCTCCTCCACGTCCCCCCTCCTGTCCACTGCCCCCCTCCTGTCAACTGCCCCCCCGCTCCTGTCCCTGCCCCCCCCCCACTGCCCCCCATCCGGTCCCTGTCCCCAACCCCCTCCCTGTCCACTGTCCCCCCTCCTTCCACGCTTCCCCCCCGCACGTCCATCCTATCCGCTGTCCCCACCCTCCTGTCCACTGCCCCCCCTCTCTTCCACTGCCCCCCCTCCGTCCACTGTCCCCCCCTCCCTCCCTTCCCCCCCCCACAGTCCAATCCTGCCCAACCACCCCACTGTCCCTCCCCACCCTCCCCCCCCCCAACTGTCCTCCCTCCGTCCTCCCTGCCCTTTCCCCCCCCTCCTCCTAGCGGGAAATTTATCTCACGGGCAACGCCGGGTCTCTCAGCTAGTATTATATATTACTGTATATAGTGCATTATACAAGGATTTAACTATGTAGGAGTTGTATAGTCTTCTAGAAAACCAATAACATAATGGAGGGTTTGTTGACATACACCTGTGACCCTGTGCTTTAAAGTCTGGGGGTGCAAATGAGAAATGTAAAGAAAGGTATTTTCCTTAAGGGGTAAACATACTGTAAAAACGGGTCAATCATTTTGAAGAGAGAATGCCACTTGCTGTGGTTTATTTGATCCAAGAGATTATCCTATTCAAAGTCAGTGGCATGTTTAGTGGCTAAATATACTATATCTGATTGACACCACTTAGAAAATCAGACAAGTACAAATATTTTCTAAGTCTGCATATGGATTTTTTGGAGATTCTTTGCACGTGAAATGCAACCTTTGGTATTTTTTTTAATGTACAGTGGCAGAAGAGTAAGAATTTTGTATGTATTTCTTTATAAAATGTTTTACAAGCAAATAATACAGTTAGAGTTACCTCTAGTTTTCACGTATGTCCTGGGCACAGAGTTATGATGACAAATACATGGTTACAAATACAGTTACATAAGTGAGCAGGGTATACATTATATACAAGACATTGCGTGCACAGTTAGAGATAATATATATTATGTAACAGTTACAGACCATATTAAAATGTGAGACAGCTGAAGTCTTGAAATGACTTAGACTGGTGGCGGCTATGTGAGTCTCCGGTAGATTGTTCCAGTTTTGGGGTGCGCGGTAAGAGGGGGAGCAGCCGGATACTTTGCTGAACCTTGGGACCTTGAACAGTCTTTTGGAGTCAGATCTCAGATAAGTGCTGCATGTGGTAGGGATGAGGAGCTTGTTGAGGAACCAGGCAGGGCTGCCAAGTGTCCGGTTTTTGGTTGCTCTGTCCGGTATGAAATATGAGATAATACCGGACATATATGTGTATACCAATTTGCACCATTTCATATTCTATTTCCTAAAAAAAATCTCTGAAGGGCACTCCCTCCCACTCCCATTCCCTCCCACTCCCTCCCACCCACTCCCACTCCCTCCCACCCACTCCAGAATTTTTATGAAACAGAATATAAATTGGTGGAAATTGGTGAACACTTGGAGTGAAATTTAGAAAAAATTACGTAACATTCAGGTCATTTATAAATATCATTCTTCCCCACCAACGATTCTCGCGCGCGTCGCACCTTTTACCATTGTGTCCAGTATTTTTGGATAAGCCACCTGGCAACCCTAATACCAGGGTAGGTTGCCCAAGAAGCATTTAAAGGCAAGACAGGAAAAAATCACTTTGTGCCTAGACTCAAGTGATGGCCAGTCTATTTCTGCGCGCATTTCACAGCGCAGGATACTCGCAGGATATTCAGTTGTATGGGGTGTCTAGTTTTGCTAAGATGAGCTTGGGGTTCGGTAAAGAAAAAAACAATGACTTGAATGGGCAGCAAGCTGTAAAGTTCATCAAATGTGGGAAAATAAAATTTGCAGTTTTTTTCACCTTGAGAATTAAAAAAAAAAAAAAAAGCAAATAATGCATGATGCAAATATTTATTCCATTCCTCCCCCCTCCATCCCCACCCCGCGAAAATATTTGCTTATAAGCGAAAGTTCTATATGCGAATTTACGGATTTTTGCAAATTTGAAAAAAAAAACCCAGTGGCGTTCTTCTTTCTTCAAAATACCCGAATTTCAAAATGGGGGGAAAAATTACATTTTTATAGCAAATTCAAATATCTAGTAAGGTGTCTTATGGCAGAAAACGGTATGGTAAATATAAAGCTGTATTTTCCATTCGACGTGTAAACCCCTATATGCCATTGAGGCCAAAGAGCCTTGAATTAGCCATCTCATTAGCATATGAATGACCCACCATGCATTGCACAGAACCTGTAATGAAATTGATTAGTTCCTCAGAACCAAGAGGGAAGAGTATGTCTGAATGAGATGGATTGAGAGAGCAAAATGAAGAATGACAAGCAGATAAAGTTAGACTGATACCGTAGATGGGGAGACAGGCTCAGAGAGACAGAGTCACTACTCAATGGGCTTTGAAAATGTCTTCCCCATGCTTCAGAATACTGTATGTTCATTCCATTAAAATGAATGGATTGGGCTCTTCGGCAGACAGAAGACAGATTCAAAGCCTGAGAGAGATGAAGACAGAGAGTGAGAGATAAGATTAGAAGACAGACTCAGACATGGCCAGAAAATAAGGGGGGGGGGGGGACCGTGTGTGGAGGGAAATTGGTCTTTAAGGAATTCTTGATGCCCTCAGGGTTTTTACTTAATCCTTAATCCTTGCAAATTGATAACTTGAACTTGAAGCATTTAATAGCTCTTTTGAAGTATCCAGATGCAAATGAAAGCTTAAAAACATCTTGTTAGCAGCTAATAGCATTTGCATGGACAAGCACCAACCGTCCAAGTCTTTGCTATTTCATTTCTTTAAAGACAAATTCTACTGCAACTGATGATCATTTAATATGTCTGCGGCCAGGAGATTTTGAAACCTCCTTACTAAATATATCGGCTAATGAATTATGTGATTATCTTCCCCAGGAATTGGTTGCTTTTGTACTAGCTGGTTGAGTTTTTGGAAGAGCCCTGCTGTTTTTGCATGACATGCTGTATATCAGCGGTTCCAATGCTTTATTACACACTGCTCCCCCCTGCTAGAAAATATTTGTTCCGTGAACCCCTAATTACTACATCTTCTTGTAGACTCATCAGACTATCGTTAACAAAACTGTGTGACCAATCCCAGGCAGTACAGTGTCCTGAGCTCTATTAGAATAGGGCCCCAAACATAGGGTGACCAGATATCCCGTTTTTTTGGGATCTGTCTCGACATTTTGTGGGGCTATCCCGGTTTTTCAATCCCGTTGGGCACGCACGTGCGATCGGCACTTGCCAGCAAGCTCCGATCGTGCATGCGTGGCCGGCAAGGGCAGATTGCGCTTTCGCGGTCGGCAAGCGCTCTTCTCACATTGCGGTCGGCGAGCGCCGACTACGCATGCATGACATCTGTCCCGTTTTTTTCCGGGATAAATATGGTCACCCTACCCAAACTGACTCTTAATGTATGCAGACAGCATGGGGGGTATAGCTGTGAATTACTGCGGGAGCTTCCAAAGCCCTGCCCCACAATGCTTTGCTGCTGTGGATGCAAAGCATTGTGGGAAGTGGTGACTATGGAAGCTCCCGCTGTAACTGACAGCTTTTCCCCCCATGCTAAGATGCAGTTTGGGGCCTTACAAAGTGCGCAGACCTCACATGGCCTCAGGACCCCACTATACTGCCTGGGATCCACCATTAGATGATTTTTGTCAAACCCCTAAAGACACCTCATGAGCCCTCTGTTGGGATTATGACATATTCCACCCTTCAAGTTACTGTGCAAACAGCCATGAGATGTGTGTGTGCAGTGTGTGTGCAGTGTGTGTGCAGTGTGTGTGCAGTGTGTGTGCAGTGTGTGTGCAGTGTGTGTGCAGTGTGTGTGCAGTGTGTGCTTATTTACTGATTTTTAATCTTGTGATCTCTGGGCTTTCATAGTTGATCATTTGTAGACCCCTAAGTGTGGTATTCATTAACCTACTATAAGGAGTACCGGAGCTTGATCCCACACTAACTGCCATTTAAGTCTCTGCATGTTACTGCTGAATCGAGCTCCGGTATACTTTATCGGAGCTCAGTAGATCCCCGCCTATGTCTTGGTAAGAGTTCTCCTCGTTGGAGGGCTCATTTATGTAAGATAAGGAAGTCATTAGCTCGGTCACGTTTCACATCTCTCTTCTCTCCTTCACATTCTCTTTCTCTTATCTGCCTGGCAGCATGTTCCTCTTCCCAGGCTCGTCTTTATCCCTGTTTTATTTACACACATACATTGGGCGTCATTGTTCTGTCTCTTATGACACAGATGTACAGTAGCAAAGTGAATTATTCCTTTGGGTGCATAGTTCTGCCCGATTTTATTGCATTTTCGGGCCAAAACTGCCCCGTCTATTTCTATTCTATTCTTTGCAATTGTCACGAAAGTTTTGCAAGTTAAGCCGTTCTTTGCACGACATGGCGCACAATGACACGGCGGGATATATTGTGCTAAATGGCGCTGTAGCAAAATTTCCACGGAATCATGTAAAAACTATAGGACATTCTAAGTTATTTTGGGGTACGTTACGGCATATGAGGGAACAAGGTCGCACCCTACCTCTGTGCTATCTTATTTTATATAATTGCCATTTAATCGCTTCCATTATTCGCCTAACATTTTATTAAAATGCTGTCAATCATTTATATTTAGCCTGTTACATTTTCCATCGCCATTAGTTCATTTTATTCCTAAGAGGGACTGACCCTTTAAGGACCGTAGAAAATAATGTCATCGCAGTAATAAGTTATTTTTGTACTTTTGTTGCTGTTTTATCCAAATGTTGCCCCAATTCATTTTGCAAACATTGATATTTAACTCCTTTTGTGCCGCAGCTAACACATAAAGGCCCATGTTCATTAAGTGGTGCTACTCCTCTCCTGGAAGACACCTTGTGTAACAGCCCCATTCAAGTAAATGGTCCATATTGACACTACTAAACAGTATTACTCCACCTTCCTGCACCAAACACCTTTAATCCTATTAATTAATGGGCCTGAGAGGACCTTGCTAATTAAGCCGTAATAGAAGGCGTCTTATGGAGTAACACTGCTTAGTAATAATAAAAATAGCATGTTCTTGTATAGCGCTGCTACTTTTACGTAGCCATTTTGCAGACACGGTCCCTGCCCTGTAGAGCTTACAATCAGTTTTTGGTGCCTGAGGCACAGGGAGATAAGGTGACTTGCCCAAGGTCACAAGGAGCCGACGCCAGGCTCCCCAGGAATTGAACCAGGCTCCCCTGCTTCACACTCAGTGCCAGTCAGTGTCTTTACTCACTGAGCCGCTCCTTCTCCCAGGCTCCCCTGCTTCACACTCAGTGCCAGTCAGTGTCTTTACTCACTGAGTCACTCTTTGTGACTCTTAACTCTTATACACTTAAAGATGCTTCTCCCCTTTTTCAGTCCCAAAATGTGTGTATAAATTGCTTTCCCTTTCCTGTATAATTATGATTATATACTGTACTTCCTTGTGAGATTCTCCCGTTGTTTTCTATTTGAACATATTTTTTTTCAAGAGCTCTAAACTCGGCGGTTACTTTATAATCAGCCCTGATTGCTGCAATTTCGGAACTAAATCTGGAAGACTAATGTCTTCTCCCCAGTTTCCTAATGAAAGTTTGTGTATTTTGTATATTCTCTTGTATTTGCCGATGAGCTGTTCTTACAAACTGTGCAAAGCTTTCAAATGTACTTTAAATACGGACATTTAGAATAAAAAGTGTATTTGCTGTTGTGAGTGCGAAGAAATGTTCTTCTGGAGAGAGTAGCCTTGTTGCTGTATTCCGCGATGGACGGTGCCGCTCATATCTAGTCGGGCTACACACACAAGAATGAAATGTGCTACTTGTTATTTGTCTTTGTCTTCAAAATAATTGTTTATTGTTTTTCTGGTATTATTATTATTATTATTTTAAACCATATTGAAGTTAGACATTTAAACAGAATTAAAACATGGCACTGCCGTGTTACCCGTTGGGTCCTGTCACTTATGTATGCTGTACCTGTATGAAGTACTTTGGGCATCAATGTGATTTAACCCAACATTCAACTCCATAAATGACTTTACAAAGTGTGACCGTTGTGTAGCAGAGAGATGCAGCACACACAGGAAAACCACGATGTCCATTTCTTTGTGTAGTTTTCAAACCCATTCATTCTTTTTCCTGTCTCTTTGGGTAATACCCAGCATGCATCTCTCCATATACTCGATAAACGAGAGTTAACTCTCAATGTATTACTTTCTTGTAAAACATTTTTATAAACAATATACTCTTTTAGCCACTTTAATGAAGAGCCTGTGAATGCCTTTAATTCTACGATTACTTCTGTATCATCATCAGCACCAGCCCTTGTTCACCCACTGCTGGATGAAGTCCTCCCCGAGACTCTTCCAGGTACTTGAAACTTCTCTTCTCCATGTCGCTCCAACACATGTTCTGAATTCCTCCTCCCATCTGACTTTTGGTCATCGTTCTAGTCTCTTAATCTATCCATTCGAGTATAATTTTTGACCAGCGATGGTCATTTCTTCTTAAGGTATGTCCTGTCCACCACCATTTTCAATTCTTCCCCCTTGTGATGATGTTACAAACTTTTGTTTGTTTTTGAACCCATTCATTCTTTATCCTGTCTCTTTGGGCAATACCCAGCATGCAACTATTCATACTTCTTTACATTTTATGAAGTTCCTGAATTCTCTTCACATTTAGGGTCCAAGTTTCACATCTATACATGTATCTATATATGTTGCTGTGAAAAAGATTTGGTGATATGGTGTCACTCCCTTCCTGATTTCTTGTAAGAGGATAACTATAGCATTACTACATTACTGTAGAATTTTCCTGTTCTTCAAACCGCATGCAAAGAGTATTGCAAGGATTTTTTTTACTTCTTCCCCAGCTTCTTTCAATATTTCAGTTGTAATTCCATCTTCCCCAGGAGCCTTCCCACTCTTGATGGATTTTATTGCTTTTGCCACTTCTGGAAGGACACATGGTACATCATTGCTGGTTTCTTCTCACTTGTCCTCTGCTGGATTATGCCTTGTTATCTGTGTTTGCTTACAATTTCATGTAGGAGTTCTCAGCTCTCTGATAAGTGCACGATCGGTTATTGTCAATCCATTGTTTTGTTTGAGTGTGAGGATTTGCTTCACCCAATATTCAGTTGCTGATTAGTCTTCTTTAAGCTTTTGTTATCTTGAATAGTCTTCTTCTTCCTCCATATCACACTAACATTTTCTTACAGTTATACGTTTGCGGATTGTCTCGCACAGCTCTGCATATTCAGTTCTTAGTCCGCATTTTTGGATTGCTTCATTTCTTGTCTCCTCAGTAACTGTTTTGTCTCATCAGATATTTTCTTATCCTGTTTTTCTTAGTAATCGTTTTTTCTGCTCTTTCAACTACAATCTTCATAGGTTTTTTTTTACAATTGTTTATTAAAGTGTCTCATGCATTTCGAGCACACTGAAGCGATTTTTCAGTTGTATGTGACATTCTCTGCTGCTATTCTCGAGTTTATTGATGTTGATTGTTTTTGTCTATTTAATCAGTTTTCTTCTTTACTACTTTGCATTCAGATGTAATTTGCAGCGAACCAATCAGTGGTGTGTGTGTGTGTGTGTGTGTGTGTCTATACGCACCCACAGACGCCAATCAATTCGAGTTGGGGTTTTTAACACCTTAATCTGTTAATTATTTAATATGTAGGCAGCGATATCGATATCAGCGCATGTGTGTAGTATATAGATAGGTCTGCACCCCTGCCTTTCACCATAATCACCTAGCATACAGTGCTTCCACTACATTAAGGGATTCTGGGAAATGACATGCAAATGAGCACACCGTGTCACCTTTTCCCTGCAATCCATGATAAAGGGCAAAAGGTGACACGGTGTGCTCATTTGCATTTGTCATTTCCCAGAATCCCTTGCTGTAGTGGAAGCACTGTATGCTAGGTGATAATGGTGAAAGGCAGGGTTGCCGACCTTTCTAAGACATGTGAATGTGCTCACAAGTGATCTTTTTATTTGCTGTATGCTATACGGTGGAGGTTTCTTGTTGTCTTTTCCACCCACCATAACTTAAAATGTGATGATTGATACCTTTGGTGGTCATATATAACCCACACCTAGAAGCCCTACGCAAGATCTCCAAGCAACTCATTCTCCAGGAAGATAAAAGACTGCAACAGGTCTTCCCTGAAACACCCTTTTTATCATACATACAATCTCATAATCTCAAGAAAATGATGATGAGGAGTAGAGTATTCAACAGTACAACTGAATGTGGGACAAGACCATGCCAGGACGCAAGATGCAAAACCTGCGCAATGCTCTACACAGCGGGTACAATACAAATACCACACAGGAATCTGGAATACAAAATCAGAGGAAGGTTCACCGGTTCCTCCAGCAATGTCGTGTACCTCATCATGTGCATGAAATGCCCAGGGGGCTGCTACTACATGGGTGAGACGAGACAGGGGCTAAACAAGAGAATTAATCTGTATCGCCACAGCATCACACGCGGAACAAGAGACAGTGCTGTTGGCGAACATTTCTCCGACTCTGGCCATAAGATGAACGATCTGAAGGTGGCCATACTCAAAGGTAATCTTAGAACTCCGAAAAAGAGAAGGTTGCATGAATACAAATTTATGCATCTGTTCGGGACACTTAGCGGTGGCCTAAACCGAGACCGCAGCTTCATGAGTCACTACTCTGAAACAAGAGAACTCTCTTCCCATGAGTGCTAAAGGCCATGTCTATACATACTGCGCTATATGAATGCACACACAGCTGTCTCTTACACATCTATATGTACAATGTAATTATATCCCTATATACCAATAGGGACCACATAGTATCTACACACATTAATAGTAATACAACACCCTCTTACATTTCTACACCTACCCACACCATTGGTATACACTCCCACACACACTTTTTGTAAAGCACTGTATATGCCAGGGGGGCGCAAACTTTTTTCCCTGCGCCCCCCTGATGGCTGTCCCCTCGCTCCCACGCCCCCCAACCCCAACTTACCCGCGCTCCGGCGTAATGACGTCATGTTGCCATAGCAACGTGACGTCACATGACCTCGCAGTGTCATTTTGACGCCGCGTTGCCATGGCGCCGCAGGGAGGAAGCCGCCGGAGCCACGGTAAGTTAGGTTTACAGAGGCCCTGCAGCTCCCCCGGCACTTAATTTAAGTGCCTTCGGGAAGCGCGCGGGGCCTCTGTAAACCCGCGCCCCCCGTCGGCAGTGTCGCGCCCCCCCTGGGGGTCGCGCCCCACAGTTTGCGCACCGCTGGTATACGCTGTGGGCACTTTATAAATGTATATTTACACACATACACAGACACACATACACATACACAACACACACACTCTTACATCATTAACATTCAGGGACCATTTAACACCTTAAAGCATATTGCACAGGGGGGAGGGATAGGCTTCAGTCAGATACATTCCAAGATGCACTATTTTTTTAACGAAAACCCTTGCTTGCTTTATTCAATGTATCACCGCCGGAAGAAGAGATCAGTGTATCTCGAAAGCTCGCACAAATAAAAGCATTTTGTTAACCACAGAACGGTATCGTCTTTTCGTTTTTGATTATTTATATATATACAGCTGAACCCCGTTATAACGCGGTGCTCGGGGTCAACATAATGAGACTGCGTTTTAACTTGGATCGCGGAGGGAAAAATGATCAGGACTTACCCGGAGCAGGGTGCAGGGGATCTGACACCACGGGTCAGCCATCATGGGCGGGTGGTGTGTTTGTATCCATGTGTGTGTGTGTGTGTCCGTCTCCGTTACCAATAAAGCTTTGAATAGATGTTTACTTTTTTTTTTTTAAACATCTATTCAAATCTTTATTGGTAACGGACACACACACCTGACGTCATTCGCGCGGCGCCGCTTGAGGAGCTGGGTCACGTCCTCAGCATGGTAGTGCAGGCGGCCGGGGAAACAAAGGTAGGTGATGTTTGGGAGCGAAGCTCAGCCGTGTCATAAGCGGATCCCCGTTGTATAATGGGGTTGAGCTGTATATATAATATTTATCATTCTTATTTTGTGAAATAGATTGTAAATTATATAAATGCTTAAAAAGGAACTGAAATTACCAGATTAAATGACCTTGTTTGTTTTGTAATCAAATTCATTATTTCCCATACAATATAGTATTAATATATGAAGTGTTGCCAAACATGTCTGGTATAAATCTCTACCTCAGGTGCTACAGTAAAGGAACCATTGTGTGTCTTTTTATAACCTTAAGGAATTCTAGCTTGTGTGTGGTAATAATTACATATTTAATTTATAATGTGCATTTTTTTAGGACCACATTGAAGAGCTAGAAGAAGAGCTCGAGGCCGAGAAATCTATAAGAGCGAAGGTATGTACGATCATTTTAGTAAAGAATATTGTTTCCAATCTAAGTATTTTAAATCGATGACTCAGACTGATTTCAAGATTTAAAAATAAATATATATATGCTGGTGTAACAAAACAGATTCTTTGATATTGGGTATTTATATATATATATGTGTGTGTGTGTGTGTGTATGTGTGTGTGTGTATATATGTGTGTGTATATATATATATATATTGCCGAATACATGCTTCATGCTGTTCCTTGTCACCGTTTTATTCGCACCGGCAGCGCCATCACGCCGCCCCTGGCCTTCCTATACTATGTCACTTTTCTTATTTTTAATACTGGGGGGCGTGAGGAATCGGGGAACACGCCCCTTGTGTTACAGAGGGCCCTGAGTCACTGGTTTTGTATCAGTCATCGGTATTCACCCATTTATACCCACTATCTAACGGAGTGTCTTCATCATTATATTCCTTACAGAAACACGTGTATATGCCGTTAGTGGGTGTTTATCTTCAAAATAGTTTCTAGATGATGGCACTTACTACCCAATCTTAAGAATACATTGCAGATACCACATAGTATTTATTGGTCCACTTTGCTCGTGTAATAGTCAGTATTTCTTCAAGATATTGTACATATATGGAGAGAAAACACATCAAACATAAGGGCAGTGATAATGGTGTTTATCTTGTTAATGTAAGAAATAACAAGGCTCAGTCTCGCAGTTATGTGCTGTGTGGTCACACGAGAAAACAACACACTTATCCCTAAAAGAAGCCGTTCGTGGCTTGGGAAATAAGTCTTCCCAGTTTGAGTTGAATATAAAGCACTTTGTAACGTTGAGTACGTTACACAGGCCGCCTTGTTCTTTTGTGGGGCGCGGTGCAGGGTTTTTCGCGGTCTCTTACCAGGCCTGACGCGGCATCTCCTCAGGCGTCATGTTGTCATGGCAACGTGCCACCATTTTGCGGCGCCATGTTAACGGGACGCTGAAGGAGGAGATGCCACAGAACAAGTAAGAGACATTTACAGAGGCGCCGCGCTCTTCGCTGGCAATCGATTTTGTTGTTATGGGGAAGAGCGTACGGTCTCTATAACCGCAGGGCTATATATACCTCTACGTTGTTGACTGAGCCACCTGTGCTGAAGCAGGGATATCCTGAAAACCTGACCTGTTGGTGGCCCTTGAGGACTGGAGTTGGCCGCCCCTGGCCTAGTTTATTTCACTACAGTCAGACATTAGAACACAGTCTCACCCGTATTAGATCCCGCAGTTGCATCTCATACTTCAGTGGCGTCTCTTTGTTTGTTGTTGAAATGTATCCATTAAAACATCATTTTTTAATGTGGGTCTTTGGCCTTACCACAGACTGTGTGTTACTGCCGGACTTTGCCAGTAATAAGCTGTAGGTGGGTCCTCCATCAAAGCATTTGTATTGCTGCTTAGATGTGTTAGAAATGGGAGTTAAAAGGGGAAAAAGCAAACCGCTCTGATTGCTGCTTTAAATACAGGAACCTTTGGAGAAAGTCGTCACTTTCTGTGAAAATCGGCAAAATCATTCTCGCTTCCGTGAAAAAAGGCAAATGGTATTTCACTAAAATCTTTTGCAAACATTTTCAATAAATACCAAAAAAATATTGCAACAGAACTCAGACGCACCTCTCTGGCCCAAAATACTTTGTTTGACTTTCATGTCCTTCAGTGTATTTCATTTGTAAAAGTGTCATGTTTTGTCTTCCCGAAGTACGTATAATTGCACATTTTCATGCGGGAGTTATGGATTTGGATTTAGCCCAAAATAAGAAACCAATTCCTGTTCTGTTGCTTTTCTCAGTAGATTATTTGATTAATGTGTCTGCTAGAAGCTTATTTTAAACACAATGGAAGGACAATGCTGTATTACCATGTTCATAATATTGTCTTTTCATCGGCTTACAGCTAAAACGGATATTTTTAGGAATCATTTGTAACTTGTTTCTCAGAACTGACAAATTTTCCTCAGTCTCAGGTGTCCAAAATTCTCTAATATTGAGATAGATTCAGGTTTGAATGATATCCCTGCTTCAGCACAGGTGGCTCAATCAGTCTCTGCTTCAGCACAGGTGGCTCAATCAGTGCCACAGTCGCGGACTGAGCCACCTGTGCTGAAGCTGGGATATCCTTAAAACCTGACCTGTTGGGGGGTCTTGAGGACTGGAGTTGGCCCCCCTGTAGTAGGAAACACACGTGTCACTGACTAATCTTTACCAGTTTCCCCCATTAGCTGAATATGTATCAATTAGAACATTTGTCTGTGGTGCACCGTGACCTTGAGGACTGACCCCCGTCCCCTGTGTCGGATAGCTGTGCCACGGAGAGTTCCACGAGTGGCCCCATGTGCACCTGGATCTGGTTCATGTTAAATAATAAGCTTTTGATGCAAATTAAAGCAATGATAAAATGACAGGCCACTTAGCCTTTACGTGGATGTATCGCCCCGGAGGGCGTTGTGTCATGCTATTCACGTCTGCCTGAGACATCTTTTATATTTAAATTCACTTCTGTGTCCTGATAAATGTAGACTTTTTTTCTTATAAATTGTCTGAAGGACAGAAGAAATCGTGCACTTATTACTCTGCAGAAAGGACATTTTACAGGATTTGGTTCACTGTTGTTTCATAGCAAATAACATGCAGGGCCCCTATAATGGTGTGCCCCCCCCCCAATATACCCTGCAGGACCCCTATAATGGTGTGCCCCTCCCCCCCCAATATACCCTGCAGGGCCCCTATAATGGTGTGCCCCCCTCCCCCCCAATATACCCTGCAGGGCCCCTATAATGGTGTGCCCCCCCCCCAATATACCCTGCAGGGCCCCTATAATGGTGTGCCCCCCCCCCAAATATACCCTGCAGGCCCCTATAATGTGTGTGTGTCCCCCCCCCCAATATACCCTGCAGACCCCTTAATTGTGTTGTCGTCCCCTCCAATATACCCTGCAGGGCCCCTATAATGTGTGGTTCCCCCCCTCCCAATCTACCCTGCAGGACCCCTATAATTGTGTGTCGTCCCCCCCAATATACCCTGCAGGACCCCTATAATTGTGTGTCGTCCCCCCCAATATACCCTGCAGGACCCCTATAATTGTGTGTCGTCCCCCCCAATATACCCTGCAGGACCCCTATAATTGTGTGCCGTCCCCCCCCAATATACCCTGCAGGGCCCCTATAATGGTCTGTTCCCCCCCAATATACCCTGCAGGACCCCTATAATGGTGTGCCCCCCAATATACCCTGCAGGGCCCCTATATTGTGTGTCGTCGCCACAATATACCCTGCAGGACCCCTATAATTGTGTGTCGTCGTCCCCAATATACCCTGCGGCCCCTAATATGGTGTGTCGTCCCCCCCCCCCCCCCAATATACCCTGCAGGACCCTATAATTGGTTGTCGTCCCCCCAATATACCCTGCAGGACCCCTAATTGTGTGTCGTCCCCCCAATATACCCTGCAGGACCCCTATAATGTGTGTCGTCCCCCCCAATATCCCTGCAGGACCCCTATAATTGTGTGCCGTCCCCCCCCCCAATATACCCTGCAGGGCCCCTATAATGGTGTGTTCCTCCCCCCCAATATACCCTGCAGGACCCCTATAATGGAGTGTTCCTCCCCCCCAATATACCATTCAGGACCCCTATAATGGTGACACATTTGCGCTGTGTCAATTACTTTTTTGGTTGATACATCACAACTTAATACTGTTTAATACAATTAACAGACTTTTTAGAGTGGCCGATTTTGACGCACTTTCTCCTTTTTTGGGGCGCACAGAAACATTCTTTTTAATATATTATTCCATTAACACCCCTGTGCCGTCCATTTCTGTGCACCCCAAAAAAATGATAAATGCTTTATTTTTATGTAGCGCACTTTTCCCCCCACCCCCTGGGAGATATGGCGGCTACTGTGTATGTGGTGCCTTACCTGTGGCTCACAGGAGGCCTGGGCCTCCGCTGCTGGGAGCCTGGGGTGTACCTGATCCGTCGGGTGACAGCGCCTCCACCTGTGCGGGATCCTACTATGTGGGATAACCCGGTTACAGGAACCAATGCAATAAATACACAGTGTTTATAATAACAAGTTTACTGACATACAATAATCAAAACAATAATCATAGAACGTGACCTCGCACGGCCTTACCCACACACACCCTGCCCCGGTGAGAGTGTCCCCCAATGTACAGAGATGCTCTGGGCACCCTCCCAACCCGGTGTCCACAGAAGCCAACCCACCCAATGTGTGAGACAGCGCTGCCCACAGTAACTGAAAGTGTTATAGTTGGTGCACATTGTGCGGTACCTGCCCAGGTGTATGGCCGAAGAGTAAAAGGGATCTGCTGATCCAGCGACATCGATGTCAGCGAAGCCTCCGCCTCTGCGTGGTGTGAACTCTGGTAGGAGAGTCTCACCTTTGATAGTGCGGTGGTGGTCCTGCCCCAGACCACAGTCCGCAAATCGCTGTGCGGCGTCTTCAAATGGCACTATACACTAACTGTATACAGCTACAGGGAAAATGTCTCTAGCTAGGGGTTTCCCTGTAGCAACCACAATCTGATTAGGTGAGTGGGGCCTATCTTGGACCTAAAGGGTTAATCTGGCCTAGTCTGGATGCCACTGACACCCAGACCCTACCTTCCCATTCTCTGTCCTGGCTCCAACTGACCAACTGCCCTAACTGTTATCACTGTTCTAACTGTTATCACTGTCCTAACTGTTTTAAATGCACCAGCCCTATTGGCTGCCTGGCAACATGTGGTCTGCAGCCCCTGAGGCTGCTGGGACTTGTAGTTCCCAGCGGAGCCAGTACCGAATGGCCACCACAACCATGCTCCTCTGCGCATCCCCGCGCACTCTCCCCAGCCTCCGCTGCCTATGGAAAGGTAAGGGGACAAACGGGTCCAGGGTCCCCCAGGCTATATTTATTTTTTTATGCAGATGGAGAAGTGTTAGCTTAATATACAGACACACGTAAGCGCAATTTTAAAATGAGATTTCCCTGCACCAAAAAAGCTGTTTCTGACAGTTACTTATGTACATAGGCACCTCTTTCCTGCGCTCTCTGGGTATAGTCCTGTAGGTGACAGTTACTTATGTACATAGGCCCCCCTTTCCTGCGCTCTCTGGGTATAGTCCTGTAGGTGACAGTTACTTGTGTACATAGGCCCCTCTTTCTTGCGCTCTCTGGGTACAGTCCTGTAGGTGACAGTTACTTGTGTACATAGGCCCCTCTTTCTTGCGCTCTCTGGGTACAGTCCTGTAGGTGACAGTTACTTATGTACATAGGCCCCTCTTTCTTGCGCTCTCTGGGTACAGTCCTGTAGGTGACAGTTACTTATGTACATAGGCCCCTCTTTGTTGCGCTCTCTGGGTATAGTCCTGTAGGGTTACGGAAGATTGTGCTGAGGTGCAGAACCATACAAGGGGCAGCCAATGAAATGTCTCTGTTTTACAGCTCTTTGCAGGGGGCTTCCTTGTGCTGGTCTGAGTGGGAGGGAGCACATAGGAGCCACAAGAAAGAGGAACATTGATTTGCTGTCTGCACCCTCCTGATATATAATTATTTCAGGCACCTTCGGCTATTTCATCTGCTGCCAGCACAGACGTGAAATAACTGGGACAATTGCCGTCTGATGGCACAGTTTAGACGGTATGGGAGAGATTTGCTAAGGTTCGCGGTGGGGTAAAGCACCCAATCCTGCGTTCATTACCTTGAACGGCAGTTATCTCCGATTCGGCCTTGTTAACCCCTCACAGACCTTATTATGGCAAACTTATGTAGCTCACTTTCCCCCACCCCCTGGGAGATAAGGCGGCTACTGTGTATGTGGTGCTTTACCTGCGGCTCACAGGAGGCCTGGGCCTCCGCTGCTGGGAGCCTGGGGTGTATCTGAGCCTTCTGATGCCAGCGCCTCCACCTATGCGGGATCTTAACAGTGTTGGATAACCCCGTCACAGGACAATATAAGAAATACACACACTCATGATGAAAAGAGTAACCATATACAGTCCGAACCAACTAGGCCATGCTCGGCCGTACCCTCACCGTGACCTCCACCACAATGTCCACACTGGGTATATAGTCCCCAAAGTACTGAGGGGCCCTTGAGCACTCAACCACCCTGGTGTCCACAAGGAGCAACCCCCCCAATGTGTGTGTGACAGCGCTGCCCACACCTGCATGTTACTGTTGGTGCCCTTGTGGAATGTTGGTATACCTTCCAGGTGCACCTGGTATCACCGACTGAAGATAAAGATCCGCTGATCCAGCGACGTTGTCCACGATGGCGTCCGCCTCCACGTGGGGTGAATTCCGGCGTTGATAATATCACCGTGAAGGTAGTGTCTGTGTCTTGCGGTGGTGGTCTGGTACCAGGGAAATACTAGTGCCCTATTGTCTCTCTGCCGGCACCTGACTAGCTGCCCCTGTGCATTGTGGGGTTTGTAGTCCCCGCGGAGCCCTGTTATCCAATGACCACCTCGCGTGCCTATCACTGCGCATGTGCGGCATCTCGAGCATGAGCAATCGAATCCAAGATGGCGGCGGCCTGCTACAGGTGCCGCCGTTACCTCCGGCGACCAGGTCGCCTACCACAAGCTGGCGCACCCCGCCGCAGCACTCCCTCGCTGTAGTGGAGGTAAGCGGGACCCACTAAAAAGATTGAGCAGGTGAGATGCTTCTCGCCGCGGTATTTTATTTCTGTTATACATTAACATTCTGCTTTGAAGATAATCATTTGGTTCTCTTGGAGTTTGTTACTGAATTTTCTATCTGTCATTGCATTGTACCAGTGCAGGGGGCAGAGCGGGGTGGGCAAGTCCTCAAGGGCCACAAATAGTCAGGTTTCAGGACATCCCTGCTTCAGCACAGGTGGCTCAGTCAAAAACTGCACCACTGATTGAGCCACCTATATACTGAAGCAGGGATATTCGTATAATCTGGTGTTGACCGCCCCTGTACTAGGCTATAAGCACTTTTTGATTTAATACGATCTCCAAACAGTATTAGTATTTATATTGAGCTGTTATGTCATTGATAATTCCTTCTTCCTGGAAGGGTTTTGCGCTCAGAGCCGGACGCTGCGCTGCAGTTTCTGCGAGTGATGAGGCCTCTGATGCTCAGAGCTGCTTATCTTTTTTTTCTATTTTCTCTTTTGTTTTTATGCTGTTCTGGACAGATTACAAAATATTACGCAATTTCGAAGAAGCTCCTAGCAGAACCTTAATCATAGCAAGTTATAATCTACAACTATCCACAATATTATTAGAGATCTATCCTTGTTCCGTCATAAAAACTGAAAGTCCAATTTCAATTACACAGTTTGCATTATAATGGTATATAGGAATATAATTTTATAGCAAAGATTGTACAGCTGTCTAATACCACAGGACACCATCAATTTGCTAACTTTTACCACTGTTTTACTATCCTTGGTGCTGGGGCAAAGGCATTGCAAGTTTTATAGCACATTTCATATAACTAACATACATACACATCATATATACGCACCGTGCATACATACACACTGTACATGCATGCATACATACATACGCACCGTACATACATGCGCTCCGTACGTACATGCGTACCATACATATGTAGCCAGGACTGGTTCTTGGCTATCAGTCTGCCCTGACGTCTTCCGGCGGACTCTCTGCGTCTTCCGACGGACTCTCTGCGTCTTCCCGCGGACCCTAGGCGTCTTCCCGCGGACTCTCAGGACACAATACAAAAACACAGCAATAACTTGCCAGAACAGGGGGTTATGGGTGAATCCCAGCTCACTAGGTGCAGGGCAATGTGGAAGCTTGCTTACCCTGGCTGCTGCCTCGATCAGTCCTTTCCAGACTATACCAGTAACTAGGGATGACCGCCTCTGGTTCCACAGGTCACTCTACAGTTGGTCTTTAGACATTTACAGCCGTGGATCTCTGATCAGCGTCGTCTTCTATAATTTTTCGGCCTCCATTTGGAAACATGGAGAACCAGGTGCCGACCAATCAGTGGAGACCTTTCCAATCAGGGGCCGGGGTGCGTTCAGAACTGACCAATCGGGGCCGTGTGCGACATTAGTGCCTAAAGGGTTTAAGACAGTGAGAAATTGGAACTGACCAAATTAACTGAGCCGACCGGGCTAGGACCCAAGCGCTGGTTCCCGATTTCAGCTCCATACCTCCCGCAGAGATAGATGCCTCACTGCCAACGAGAGGACAATGCTTCGCTTCTTGGAGTGTGTACTCTCCCAGCGGGCAGGCTCGCTCTTCCCCACCTCACCATTGTCCCCAAGCACTGCACCTGGCCCCACACGAAGGCTAGCCCTTGGCTCATTGTATGCTGGCCACTTAGCCATTGTTATGGCCCGGGCACACAGAGTCACACAGATATACACAGAAACCACACAGATACATATTCAATTGTGTTCCCAATTAGTGAGTATCCCAGACAATTATAATTTGACAAAGGTTGAACTTTAATGGAAATATATATCTTTTCCATCCCAAGCTACTATGTAACAATGTAAATGACTGTATTTGTGCTGAACATGTACCCTAATTTGCCTTGTTAGAAATAACTGCACAGTAATGTATAATCCGGTTTTCTTTACAGGTTGAGAAGCAGCGATGTGACCTTGCTGGAGAGCTTGAGGACCTCCATGACAGACTTGAAGAAGTTGGTGGAACTGCTGCATCCCAGGTAGTCAGTTTACTTCCGACATTTTCAGTGTGTTCTCCTCTCTGGGTAAGGCAATCATTTAGGTACATGGGTCACCACACTTACCGGGCGCCATGTGGCGCGGTAACGGGGTTAATGCTTCACTTCTCGCACCTTTGTCATATACATTTTCTTTGTTTTAACTTGCCGCAAAAGTTACATAGTCCGAGAATAGGGACCCCGGAAGAGGCGCCAGGGAATAGGGAATAGGGACCAGGGAAGAGGCGCCAGGGAATAGGGAATAGGACCAGATGTAGGGAAAAGGGACCAGGAAATAATGACCGAGAATATAGACTACGGGCTAGGGACCAGGGAATAGGCATTGGGAATATGAACTAGGGAAGAGGGATTAGGGGACAGATATAGGGACCAGGGAATAGGGATTCAGAATAGAGAATAGGGACTAGGAAGGTCCGGTATAGGGACCAGGAAATAGGGACTAGGAAGGCCAGGTATATGGACCAGGGTATAGGGACAAGGAAAGTCCGGTATAGGGACCAGGGAATAGGGACTAGGAAGGTCCGGTATAAGGACCAGGGAACGGGGACCAAGGAATATGGACTAGAAAGGTCCGGTATAAGGACCAGGGAATAGGGACTAAGAAGACCAGGTATAGGACCAGGGTATATGGAACTATGTGCTATGTGCCTGTATGGAAATTGCAAAACATTTGTGGCAAGTTAAATCCAAAGAAAAGGTGCTTTTTTCAGCATTGAAGGTGTCTGATACCAGCAGACTGTTCAGTAGTTCTGGCCTGCAGTCTTTTTCAAGTCAAGTGAATTAGTGACCCTAACCCTAATGCTGATAATTATATAATGAAAGTCCTGCAGTGTACAGATGGGACTATCTGCCCCTCGCTGGGGGAACGGGCATGGCTGCTATTTCTCAGGAGCCGAGGGAACTGTCACCTCTTCCCGAGGGTCCAGAGAACATGAGGGCGATACATTTGTATGTACAGTAAGTGCCTCCAACCAACTGGTGGGTAATGAAGACCACAAATAACATCGCTAGTGACTTTCCTAAACCAGTCCCCTGCTGTCTCTGGGTAAGGAAATCACGAGTATACTTGTAATGCTGGACATAGATATTACATGGCTGATTTATTTGACACAACCTGAAGGAAGAGAAGAGATGGCCCTAGATGCTGAATTCGTGCCAGCTTGTACTGTGCCAAGAAATTCAACTCTTGGCATAACCTTTAAAACATGTCCCAAATTGCTCACCAGGGTAAGCAGGTAAAATGGTTACAGAATAATAAAATGTATAGAGGCGCCCGTTTCCAATAACTCTTATAGGAGCTTATTCTGTATCCGCCTAAGAGGCCGATCAAGCTGTTTTCAGTAAAATAAAATCCCCATTGATTAAACCCTAAACCCCTTTGCGTAACTCTATCTGTTCTTTCCTGAGCTGGGTGCTAAATATTGATGAGTAAATGGTAAAGATTTAACTCCACAGAATTTCTTACATTCATCCCTCATGCCATAGCAGAAATATTGATTTTCTAAAAAGGAAGAGGTCTCAGCTAAAATGTGCCATTATAAATGGCCGGTTGTATAGCTTTGCTATACAGTCTTACAGTAATGGGCTAGCTACAGTATGTAACAATTTCAGGAAATGGCTACTTTCCAACGCTGGGGAAATATGTCACTCTGGCTTATTATTAAAGGCACAGTCCATCCCAGGACCAAAGTAAACTTACGCTCGGGTCATTGACAGCAGTTTTATACAAACAAAGTTTTATTGTCTCCATAGAAACCTAATTGTGTTGTGATAACACTGTTTGTAAACGTGACGAAGCTAATGGCGTATATGGCGCCACAGATGACAATCTTACAGAAGATACTATATGACCAGCCAAACCCTTAGGTGAATCCGGATGAACTTCGCCAATCTCTGGTGTGCGGAGATTCCTTGCTGCAGTCTCACTCAGTCATGGAATTATGTGAAACATAAAAAAAGGCGCAGAAAACAGCAATGGTGCATTACCTTTGATAACCATAGAGATGTAGCTAACTAAAGGATCAAACAATTATTAACCAGTTTAAATGACAATAGAAAAACTCTTCGGAGTATATTTATTCACATAAAATACAATAAAATATTATGCTGCATAAGATAAAAAGCTTGGAAATGGGCACGTTGGACTAGCCCAAAAACTCCTAATTGGAGTCACCTCTCCAAGATGAGTAAAATTGGAATCCTACTCACGATCAGTCCTGAGGACTTGCGCCTGTAAGTAGGAACCATTATTAGTGCGTTTTCCCCTGGCTGTCTCTCCTCATATGGCGATGCCAGAGATCAACGGTGTCTGATGGTGCCCAGCACCTCGTGGCGGCATACGGCGGCGTCTGGTAGCTAGCACAAATTTGTATAGTTCACCCAGACTGCGTCTCCGTACCAGCTCCTATCTGGTGTATTACAGCTGCCGGTGCAGGGATTCCTCCTGCTCGGCTGCTGGCCTCACTGCTGCCGTGGTGACGTCACCGGGAGGATTTCAGCTACGGGGTCCTTGTAGTGTCAGAAAGAAAACCCTACGGACACTAGAGATTGGCAACGTTCATCTGGATGCACCTAAGGGTTTGGCTGGTTGTGGCAGGACGGCCTGTAGCCGAGGTCAGGGAACAGTCCACACGTATAGTTTCAGGATAAATAAAAATGTTCAGTGGCTTTATTTCTCCACAGTAACATAACATGTGGGTACACTGTCCCTTTAACAAAATAAATCTTGCTCCACTTTGGGAGAAAAACTGGCTAATAACACAGCAGACCTATCTAGAAGGCTGGCTGGCTAAACCAGAACCAAACCATAAGGGTACTTTAAGCAGTCAGTAAACAAATGAATAATCCTTACTTTAGTTGAAGTAGTCTTTGGTGAAATCCCTCTGACTAAGGGCTCACGCAGCAGTGTGCTTCTCTCTCTCTCTCTGGCAGCTACTGCCAGTCACATGATCCTTTATCTACCTTGCTGGCTCTCAGGTGTCAGCTAAAGAGTTCTGATTTCCTAACTTCCACCTGAGTTAACCCTTATGAGTGCTGGATGAAGCACTCAGACATATGTCTCCCAGGCGTAACTGATAGGAGTTGACTTCACTCTGTCACACTGGTCATATAGTATCTTCTGTAGGATTGTCATATGTGGCGCCATTTAGGCCATTAGCTTCATCACGTACTTTCTGAGAAGCCAGGGGGGTCAGTTAGGCGGCCATTGATCTTCAAGGACATTGGGACTTTAACACATTTATTTTTGGTTTAATTTTTGGTATATTGTATGTTTAGTACTAGCGCTTAATCACGAATTTTTCACTATATCACTGTTTGTAAACTGTTCTATATGCAGAGAGATTGCTCTCCCAGAATCCTTCTCCCTCTCCCCCCTCTTCCCTCTGCCCCCTGCCTCCTTCCCTCTCTCCCTCTCTCCCCTCCCCCTCTCTCTTCCTCCCCCTCTCTCTCCCCCTCCCTCTCTTCCTCTCTCCCTCTCTCTCCCTCCCTCTCTCCCCCTCCCTCTCTACCCCTCCCTCCCTCTCGCCCCCTCCCTCTCACCATACTTCGGGATAGCTTCGAGTCTAGCGAAGCTCAAAGAAAAATATTGATTTTCCCTTTGACAATTTCTACCAAACTTTTTAGATTCTTGAGAAACCTTTTTAGGTTCCATTTTCAAATTTACAGACCTTTATTGAACATTTGAATGTTTAGTAATGTTTAGTAATCTCAGAGTATTGCTGTGTTACTGTGCCATGTTTAAGTAATCTCAGAGTATTGCTGTGTGACTGTACCATGTTTAAGTAATCTCAGAGTATTGCTGTGTGACTGTGCCATGTTTAAGTAATCTCAGAGTATTGCTGTGTGACTGTGCCATGTTTAAGTAATCTCAGAGTATTGCTGTGTTACTGTGCCATGTTTAAGTAATCTCAGAGTATTGCTGTGTTACTGTGCCATGTTTAAGTAATCTCAGAGTATTGCTGTGTGACTGTGCCATGTTTAAGTACTCTCAGAGTATTGCTGTGTTACTGTGCCATGTTTAGTACTCTCAGAGTATTGCTGTGTTACTGTGCCATGTTTAAGTACTCTCAGAGTATTGCTGTGTTACTGTGCCATGTTTAGTACTCTCAGAGTATTGCTGTGTTACTGTGCCATGTTTAAGTACTCTCAGAGTATTGCTGTGTTACTGTGCCATGTTTAGTACTCTCAGAGTATTGCTGTGTTACTGTGCCATGTTTAAGTACTCTCAGAGTATTGCTGTGTTACTGTGCCATGTTTAAGTAATCTCAGAGTATTGCTGTGTTACTGTGCCATGTTTAAATAATCTCAGTAGTATTGCCTGTTACTGTGCCATGTTTAAAGTAATCTCATAGTATTGCTGTGTTACGTGCCATTTTAAGTAACTCTCGAAGTATCTGCTGGTGACTTGTGCCATGTTTAAGTAATCTCGAGTATTGCTGTGTTACTGTGCCATGTTTAAAGTAATCTCAGAGTATTGCTGTGTTCTGTGCCATTTTTAAGTACAATCAGAGTATTGCTGTGTGACTGGTGCCATGTTTAAGTAATCTCAGGTATTGCGGTGTACTGTGCCATGTTTAAGTAATCTCAGAGTATTGCTGTGTGACTGTGCCATGTTTAAGTAATCCAAGTATTGCTGTGTGCTGTGCCATGTTTAAGTACTCAGAGTATGCTGTGTACTGTGCCATGTTTAAGTAATCAGAGTATTTGCTGTGTTCTGTGCCATTTTAAGTAATCTCAGAGTATTGCTGTGTTGTGCCTGCCATGTTTAAGTAATCTCAGAGTATTGCTGTGTGACTGTGCCATGTTTAAATAATCTCAGAGTATTGCTGTGTTACTGTGCATTTTTAAGTAATCTCAGAGTATTGCTGTGTGACTGTGCCATGTTTAGTACTCTCAGAGTATTGGCTGTGTTACTGTGCCATGTTTAAGTACTCTCAGAGTATTGCTGTGTACTGTGCCATGTTTAAGTACTCTCAGAGTATTGCTGTGTTACTGTGCCATGTTTAGTACTCTCAGAGTATTGCTGGGTTACTGTGCCATGTTTAAGTACTCTCAGAGTTTGCTGTTACTGTGCCTGTTAAGTAATCTCAGAGTATTGCTTGTTACTGTGCCAGTTTAATTACTCTCAGAGTATTGCTGTGTTACTGTGCCATGTTTAAGTACTCTCGAGTATTGCTGTGTTACTGTGCCATGTTTAAGTACTCTCAGAGATTGCTGTGTTTTACTGTGCCATTTTTAAGTCTCTCAGAGTATGCTGTGTACTGTGCCATGTTTAAGTACTCTCAGTAGTATTGCTGTGTTACTGTGCCATGTTTAGTACTCTCAAGTATTGCTGTGTTACTGTCCTGTTTAAGTCTCTCAGAGTATTGCTGTGTTACTGTGCCATGTTTAAGTACTCTCAGAGTATTGCTGTGTTACTGTGCCATGTTTAAGTACTCTCAGAGTATTGTGTCTTTCATGTTCCACCCAGGTCGAGATAAATAAAAAGCGTGAATATGAACTGACGCGTCTGCGGCAAGAGCTGGAGGACGCTGTGCTTCAGTCGGACGCCACCGCGTCAGCTCTTCGGAAGAAACACGCCAGCTCTCTGGTTGAAGCCGCAGAGCAGCATGAAAACACGCAAAGGGTACGAATGAAACTGGAGAAGGAGAAACAAAGCATGAAGCTGGAAATTGAGGATCTGACGGCAACAGTTGAAAATCTCCAGAAAGTGAAGGTATGCTTATCCCTGATTAGTACTTCCCCCGCAGGGCGCATTGTGGCGCATTGTGGCGCAGTTTCCCCTCGCACGCTAACGTTATTATTTAAGAAGAGTCAGCACTTTCAAAGTTTTGGTTCTAAAAAATATATATGTTACCGTGTAGATTTTTGCAGCAGTTAGCCAAGCGACGCGTGCCTCCCCATCCCCAGCTGTTACTGAGCGTTCAGCTGAGGGAGCCTCCCCATCCCCAGCTGTTACTGAGCGTTCAGCTGAGGGAGCCTCCCCATCCCCAGCTGTTACTGAGCGTTCAGCTGAGGGAGCTTCATATTGGAAACGGTACCGCACTTTAGGGAAATGGACTCGGACTCTGGGAGCCATGTTTCCCAGGCTGCGTTAAGCTATATGGCACCTTAAGGTTTATTATTTGGACAAGTGGCGTCTTATGTTATGGCGCCGCTAACTAAATACAATCCAACGCAGGGCCGCCGGCGATTTCCCAGAGCACAGGACTAGCGTTTCGACCAGAATCCCCCCCCCCCCAGCAGCATTAAGAGCCCATCCCCATCCCTTCCCCTTTTACACCTCTTTACAAGCCACCTCCTTTATTCCCGCCCTCTCCTCATGTATTTCTCTCCCCCTCTTCCACTCTCTCATTCCCCCATCCCTCTCCTCTCACACTCCCCCCCCCCACAGAGGGGGTCTCTGCTATCACTTAATTACCCCTCTCTCACTTAATCCCACTACCACAATCCCCCCCTCCTTACACTCATTCTCCCCACCCCAGCCACACACACAATCCCACCACAATAATTACCACCCACAATAACCCCCCTCCTTCCAGACACAAAATACAATACCTCCCTTCCACACACAAAATACCCCCTCACCACACACAATACCCCCTCCCCACACTAAAGGCATTACCGCACAAAATACAATAACCACCCACTACACACACAAAATACATATACACACTTACCTGGTGATCTCAGGTCCCTGGTGCCCCGGCTGCTGTGAGCCTCTCCCCCACGCTGGGCCTCTCCAACCGAGCCTCTTGCCGGGCCTGCCTCTCTCCCCCACGCCGGCCTCTCTCTCCAACCGGGCCTCCTGCCGGGCCTGCCTCTCCACGCCGGGCCTCTCTCTCTGGCCAGTGCATGCCAGAAGCTACACCCGGCTGGAAGTCGGGTCCAGGTTGCGGTGCACCAGCGAAAGAGAGAGGCCCGGCGCCCGGACAGGGAAGTTGGGCCTTGCCTCTGGTGGGGCCCAACTTCCAGCACCAGACGCCTGAGTCACCTGTAGCTGCCGGGCCCAGGACCCTGGTCCCGGCTCGTCCCCCCTGTTGGCAGTCCTGATCCTTAGTGTTTCCTAAATAGTTTTAAGATGTTTATCTCGAGCGAGGACTGAAAACATTGTAATGAAATGTTTCGGGTGGGTTTAAAAATAATCTCTGTCCCACCTTGTAACCCATTCTCAATTGGCCGTTTTCCAGAGTTTGGGAGTAATTATGTCATAACTGGTTTAAGGTAAAGAAAACAGATAAACTGATCATCTGGGGTGAGTCAGAAACTCTAATGTAAGTGATATTAAATATATATATATTTTTAGGTATTTTAAATAGTTATATTTCAATTTTTTTTTTAAAGAGGTGCATCAGTCACCAAGACTTATCCCATTAAGCATAGCGCGGCCTTCACTTCACTGCACATTTAAGTGACCTACTGTTAAAAGAATATGTTCAGCTTCACTATCTTAAAAATTCAGATATATTTGCAACCTTTAATTATCCCAGCGATGTGGTGACAATGACAGAGAACTCTGCAACACAATGATATTCAATAGCCCTCAAGGTCTCAGCCATTCCTTTTAATACATTGCACACGCTGGCGGAGCTGAAGGGAAAAAATGTCAATTTTTCTTAGACAAATTGTCTTCTCTGCAAACACATTGGGCCATTGTTCAGCGTTTGTGTAAGTGCTGGGGTTTGGCTCAGTGAAGTGTTATATACTCAGGAGATATGCCCTTGTGCATTGTCTTTTTACGGCTGTACAGGTCAGTCAAGCACAACACATCAGACCTCGGTGGTCTCATCGGTATAAAAGAAGGTTTTAACATAAAAGATCAGGTCTCTGTAGTCTGTTGAATGTTATTACTTTGCAAAGGAAGAAACAGCGAATGCTCACAGCGCTGCCTGTGATACAACGCACCCACCACATTTAGTGGTAGAAACAGTTGGCCATTATACTGTAAGTCATTGCTTGGGAGCGAAATGACTACATTGCAGCTGACGGCCTAAAAATGAATAATTTCCATGATTACCGAGCCACCTGTCTCTTGTAAATCAAACATTTATTTGTCCCAGTAAAAGTTTATAATGTGGCAACTAGCCATCTGGTTTTTAAAAGAGTAATTATGATGGGTCTTTTATACTTTTATACTTCTACTTTGTGTCGTCATCAACACCTGAGCACGTTAATTATTTCATATACCGAAAATACTGACATTATAACCCTGTACTCATTAGTATTCTTAAAGGTAAAGCTATTAGCAAACAGCAACTTTCTGTAGCAAATTAACATACTTTAAAGGGATGGTTTTATATAGCAAAAGAAAAATGAAACCACAATGTATTTTTTGGCTTTATTTGAATTTTTAATTTTTTTAAATGTAACATTGGTTGACTGATTACGTACCCTGAACGTCATGAGGGTCAGCCCTTCCTTTCTCGCCATCGGCCACATCATCATTACCCCAAGCGATTACTTGCTCATGATTTGGGAGGTTCTACGTACTCCATTGGCGTGGCCGTGTAATATGTGGGTATTTTTATTGGTTCCTCTGTATATTTAATCTTATCTGGTAATGCCAAGGGTGTAGAGGACAGAATTGTGAATGTGCCTGTGGACGTGAAGACTCATGTGGAGATATCTTCCTCGTGCTAGAGGAGCCTTTAGCCCCATTCATTTGAGTAGGGATGAACTCTCAAGCAGCCTTAAATAGCGACAAGGATTAAACAAGGATTGTGAAAATGCTAATATTATTAGAAAACATATTTTTCAATGAAAAGTGCTAATCACCCATATTTGACCCACTAAGCCGGCACTTTGGGCTAAGGCTAAGGCCCCGCTCCCTCCGTCAGCGCGCCCGCACTGCAGACAGGCGGCGCGATGACAGGCACAGACCGCGATATGCGGTCTGTAGGGAGCCGGGAGCCGGAGCGGGAGGGGGTGGGAGTGGGAGGGGGGGGCGGGTGTGGGAGGGGGCGGGTGTGGGGGGGGCGTGGTTTGAGCGGAGGGACTGCTTTTTTAAAGCAGTACATGACTTTTTGTATATTTGCACCAAGTGGTCTTTCATTGAAGGACCACATCAGTCCTTCACCAAGGGGGTGTCCCCCAGATGAAAAGCTATTGCCCTCCAAACTTTGCCCACGCAGAGACGGGAAACAATAGCCTGAGACATTAGAGCCAACTATTAAAGTAACTGGTCACTCTTACTGATCCACTCACCAGCTGTGCGTTGACCAGTGGATGCGGGCAAATGAGCCTCTGCATGTACAGCTCGGAGGAGAAAAGAAAGCGAGAGAGGATAAGATTAAAACTTTCAAATGTATAAAGGGCTCTAACAATGTACAGGAGGGAAGAATATTTCAGAGAACGAGAAGGTCTAGAACTAGAGGGGGATGGGGGTAGAGAGAGAGATGGGGAGAGAGGGATGGGGGGCGGGAGAGAGAGATGGGATGGGGGAGAGAGAGGATGGGGGAAGAGAGAGATGGGGAGAGAGGGATGGGGGGCGGGAGAGAGATGGGATGGGGGAGAGAGAGGATGGGGGCGGGGGGAGAGGGAGTGGGGGGGAGAGCATTGATGGGGGCGGGGGGAGAGCGGGGATGGGTGTGGGGGGGAGGGAGTGGGTATGGGGGCGGCGGGAGAGAGAGGGTATGGAATGGGATACACTTTAAATCTACATGACATGGGAGGCTGCTATGGAGCTCCCCTCTCTTAATTGCCCAGTACCCACATACACAGGTACAAATAACGATGGAGACCGGATCTGGAGGTATAAAAGCTGGTGGGTATCGAACCAAACACACGCCCACCAGCTGGGCTTTAAGTACCCTCCTCCCCCCCAGCTCCTCCCCTGGTCACTCCCCGTTCACGCCGGCGTGAAGGAAAGCAGTCAGGGAGCGCCAAGGAGCGGTCAAGCCCTGCCCCCCCCGTCATGGCGACCCCCCTGCCTAATGCTGCTGTATCGTTGCTATATGATTTGAAAGTCTACGTGTCGGCGCAGAGAGAGGTTCTGCACTGACCCATAACAGTATCTGTTTTATTTTGAGCACGCAGCTGGATGTAGAATATTAAACACTGTAAATGGGCCGCCCCTCTTATCTTACAAAGCACAAGTTGTAAACAACTTGACAACATAATTGGCTTCCTTAAATAAACGCGACGGTGCTTTAAACAAACATTTGATAGCTCTGGTTCCTTTACAAAGGAAAAGATTTTTGTGATGGAATCAGAATTAAGGATGTTAAACCATGAAGCACATTTGTGTCTGTTCATATGAATGGTCTGTACTAGTGTTGTACCGGGTCCTACATTTTCCGAAAACCGGGTAACGGGTACCCGGGCAAAACGAACCATTGCGCCCGGTTACCTAGACGGCACTTACCTGCAGGGTTAGGAGATCGCTGCTGAGGGTGAGGAGGACCACGGTGACATCTGGGAGCAGCAGAAGACGTCCTGGTGGCGGTAGCAGAAATGTGTGTTCAGCCGGCGGGAGCAGCAGGAATACCGCACACAGCTGATGCTGGTGGGAGATGGGGAACCATGTGACTGGAGCAGGAGCGTTCCTATTGGTAAGCCGGGTCTGGGTATTTTCCAGGTAGCTGAAAAAGCCCTGGGTATCGGGTAATTTCTGGGTACTTGGTACATCACTAGTTTGTACTGTGAGGTGTTTTTTCCCCAAGGCCCGATGAAGCCCCAGTTATGGACTGAAATGCCGGTGATCCGTTGTGCATATGAATTAGCTCCAATAAAGGTGTTGTTCACCTGTACTGTTACACAGTTGCCTTATAGAGTAACACAGCTTAGTTAATATAGCCCCAAATCTCTCCCATTTTCTGTTTATAATACTTTAAAGCTACCAAACGTCCAGTGGGTTATCCAGGACCGCCCAGATTTGCACAGGTCCGAAAAAATAACATAGGTCAGGGATACCTGCAGACCACATAAAATGCTTATTACAATCATCAAAATAATGTCTTTTATATAGAGTATTACAAACAGTATTTTTAAAGCCTCTTATTGCTCTATTGCCAGTATATATGTCTGGTTTACATAACCTCCCCGGAATGTGGTTAGTTAGTTTGCAACCTACATTTCTTAGGCCTCTCTGATTTGGGAAGTGTTTCTCACTTACGATAATAAGGGATGTTTGCTTGTCAAATCACGAGATTTTAAACTGCTGTCCCCCCAGCGGCAAAATTAAGTGGGTTTTTTTTTTTTAATGTTTTAAACGTTACGGTGTGTGGACCGGACTCCCTGAGAGCGGAACCACGGTATTCAACGTCCTGGGCCCCCAAATGCAGGAATCATTACTTTAGCCATTAAGGAAAAACAAAGATAGCTCTGGGACCACCTTCTAGCGTACACGCCAACTGTAACTATTCTGTAGGTACTATACCTTTTTTATGTTCTGTAGCTGCTTAGAAGAACCGGATGTTCCTTTGTACGTACAGTATTTCTGCCCATGTTGTGTGAGCACTGTACTGGCCCAATCCCTGTCTCCTGCTTGTTGGTGCTCAGAACTTTCAGCTAGTTACAGCACCTTGAAGATTAATTACCAATTTTGATAAATGATCAGCGTATAAATTAGGAATGTATTACACTTCTATTTTATGTATTTGTTCGTACATACAAATAAACTCGGCTATTCCAGGGTAAAATGAGTTTTGCATAATCACACGTGCTACGGAAACTTCATATAAACGGTGCTCCCTTTCTTGTACGTTCCCGTATCCCACATTGACAGAGGACCTGAAGTGTACCTCTTACAGAATGTGCCGCGGGTTGGAGGTCGGCAGTAAGGCGTTGTAGTGTTGTCTCACAATGATGTCTTGGCTTTGTATGGAACGCCAGAGTTGGGGACGACCCTTGAGGTCATTCTGTTTCTCCTGGACAAGAACTCTTGCATTAGAATTTCAAAAGGAAATATCTCAGGAACCCGGTGGGTCGCTGTATCTCGGGGGGCCATGGTTCAGTTTCGGGGCACCCCTGGTTTAAAAAAAATACAAGAGAAAAGCACAGATTGCTGCTTTCAACCATAAAATATGTCCCTGGTTTATTATATGTCCACGGAGGAATGTGTTTTCCTACCTTGATAAATAAACACCCATTTATCACTCATGATGGTGAGTGCTAATGTCCCAACACGCAAATGACTTGACATATTCCAACATCTTTCAGCACACAGAGTAGGTGAAACCTCTGATTGCCATTTACATTGGAAGCTGCACACAATGGCCCTGATGTAACACAGAATAATACACAGTTTATATGCCAGCGGATGGTGTACTCAATGGTTGTAAATTTCAGTGACCCATGAAAACAAAAAACTAAGGATGCATAAAATGGATTGGAAGAAATGCGAGAGCCTCACAATGTAATCATTCTGCTTGGATGGGTTGAATGTTTTTGTAAAGTTACTCATTATCATACTGTAACATGCAGGCAAATTTAACTTGTTTCAATCAACAAATGCATTCAAAACCGAGTGATTAATAGGAGGAAATGCATGACTGTCCTCACTAAAATGGTATATATCTACATAAACATACGACTCTCTTTCCCTATAAATGTTTATAAACACACACATATATATATATGTGTGTGTGTGTGTGTGTGTATATATATATGTATATGTGTGTATACAGTATATAATGTATATGTATAATATATATATATATATTTATATATATATATATATATATATATATATATATATATATATTATACAGCTGTAGCATGTGACTAGAAATGGGTGAATCTGCTCAAATCCATTTCCCGGATTTTCTAGCATATTTAACCCAAACCCCATGGTGTAAAATCCACAAACGGCTGTGGTTGGTTTAAAGCCACGTGGATTAATCAGAAACCGCCATTGGATACAATGCGTGGACGGATTTGTAGAATCCAATCCGCGGATTCAGCGATCCGTTGTTAAGAATCCGCCAACTGGTCACGGAATCCGCGGAGTTTATTGGTAATAATAATAAAACATAAGAAAAATGTGACTCGCCCTGTTTGTGGTTGATCCGCTGAAATCAGCGGACCAAAGGAACCGGCCGATCCGCTGCGGACCAAAGGAACCGGCCGATTCGCCACAGACCAAAGGAACCGGCCTATCCGCTGCGGACCAAAGGGGCCAACCGAACCGCTGCGGATCCAAATTTGCAAAAAATAATCGCCCCTCTCTGCCTGTGACACTGCGCCCTCAGAAAACACGACATATCCGGCTATAACTCGCAATATCACAGAGTTTCTACACGATTCAGTAGCCGTGTTGGTGCAGAATATCACAACCTAACCTAAAGTCGTAGCAAGATCTAAGGTTTGCAGCTCCGGGAACACCCAAGGTCACGGTGCCGGTGGGTTACGGCTGCAGGGAGTCTGATCTGGAACATGGACCCCCTGCAGTGTGACTGCGGCAGACAATTTCCCCGGACACTTGGGTTTTTGCTGTTTTGGCTGCGGTTCCGGACACAGTAAGTCTTGCTACATGTGTACACACATTGTATTGTATTGTATGTCTTTATTTATATAGCGCCATTAATGTACATAGCGCTTCACAGTAGTAATACATTTGGTAATCAAATAAATAACAGATAATATAAATAACAGTGCATGGGAATAAGTGCTTTAGACATAAAAGTAACATTTCGGAAGAGGAGTCCCTGCCCCGAGGAGCTTACAGTCTAATTGGTAGGTAGGGAGAACGTACAAAGACAGTAGGAGGGAGTTCTGCTAAGTGCGTCTGCAGGGGGCCAAGCTTTATGTATCATGTGTTCAAAATATCCACAGTTCTATTTATATGCTTCTTTAAGCAAGTGTGTCTTAAGGTGGGTCTTAAAGGTGGATAGAGAGGGTGCTAGTCGGGTACTGAGGGGAAGGGCATTCCAGAGGTGTGGGGCAGTCAGTGAAAAAGGTTTAAGGCGGGAGGGGGCTTTAGATAAAAAGGGGGTAGAAAGAAGACATCCTTGAGCAGAACGCATGTAACGTAGACTCTTGCATCTGTGTGTATGTGTATGTAAATCTGCAGTCTCTAGGAGTAATGCATTCTATGGCATCGATCCGTGCATGGGAGAAGTAATATTGAATATAGAAGATGACAATCCCAAATGAGACCATAAATAATGCCAGCACTGGGGACACAATTATGGTGCAAACACACATGCAATTTATTCCACCATATAAAAACTGGGTGCCCTGACATTTCGGTCTGAGAAAGGTCGCCTTGGGGTTACCCAGTTACTGACCACATCTATGCACATTAGTCTTTTTTAAGAACTCCCAGGCATCTGACCACTTTTTGTACAACAAATACCATTTCATTTCTATATGAGAAAGTTCTTTCAGGGCAGAGTCTGGGGGAATATTTGGATTGAATTTGTTTCTTTATCTTCTGCCTTTTATCTGTTTAGCTGCATTTTAAACTCACTCCCCCCCACTAGTTCGTTCTAGGACTGGGAGTAGATGCACATAAATATGAAAGCGTAACTTTTAGAGTGCTGGGGGACGTTCCACTAAATCTACTTTGCTTCTGGGTCATGTGATTGCGTCATGGCCGATCACATGACCGGGCCAGCATGCTGGAAACAGAAGTGGAGTGGTTGCTCTATAAGAGCGTTCAGTCAGATACCCCGCTACAAAATGAGCAAGTACCCATAACGTAACCTGGTATATCATACGTATCTCACCGTACCAAAGGCCGCACCGTACCAAAGGCCGCACCGTACCAAAGGCCGCACCCTACCAAAGGCCTCACTTACCGTACCAAAGGCCGCACCGTACCAAAGGCCGCACCCTACCAAAGGCCGCACCGTACCAAAGGCCGCACCGTACCAAAGGCTGCACCGCACCAAAAGCTGCACCGTACCAAAGGCTGCACCGTAGCAAAGGCCTCACTTACCGTACCAAAGGCTGCACCGCACAAAGGGCCGCACCGTACCAAAGGCTGCACCGCACCAAAAGCTGCACCGTACCAAAGGCCGCACCCTACCAAAGGCCGTACCGCACCAAGGGCTGCACTGTACCAAAGGCCGCACCGTACCAAAGGCCTCACTTACCGTACCAAAGGCTGCACCGCACCAAAAGCTGCACGTACCAAAGGGCGCACCCCTACCAAGGACCGTACCGCACCAGGGCTGCACTGTACCAAAGCCGACACGCCGTACCAAGGACCTACACTTACCGTACCAAAGGCTGCACCGCACCAAAAGCTGCACCGTACCAAAGGCCTCACTTACCGTACCAAAGGCCGCACCGTACCAAGGGCCGCACCGTACCAAAGGCCGCACCGTACCAAGGGCCGCACCGTACCAAAGGCCTCACTTACCGTACCAAAGGCCGCACCGTACCAAAGGCTGCACCGTACCAAGGGCCGCACCGTACCAAGGGCCGCACCGTACCAAAGGCCTCAGTATAAAACGTTTTAGTAGCTAGAGGTCATTGCTGAAAACT
>CM071588.1:727987-769085 GCA_036426205.1 Ascaphus truei
TACCTCTTGGGCGTGTATGTGTATACCGGTATTACCCCCTCGCCTGGGCGTGTATGTGTATACCGGTATTACCTCTCTGGGCGTTTATGTTTATACCGGTATTACCTCTCTGTCTGGGCGTGTTAATTGTATACCTGTTTTACCGCTCACCCCCCCGCTCACCCCCCCGCTCACCCCCCCGCTCACCCTCCCGCTTTGCTCTCCGTGTTTGAGGAGGTACATTAAGGTGGTCGACACTTTTTTTTTTCTTTATAAAAATCATATCCCTATAAGTATTTTACATACATTTTTTAAACGTTGTTTTTTAAACCTGGGACATGGAGACTTGGGATGGGTTCGGGCCTCTGGCTGAGACCCCCATGAAACAAACCAAGGATCTCACGGCAGCGGTGACTTTATTTTCTTTTTTTGTTTTTTACAAACACTTTTTATTTATTTATTTTTGAAGTTGTATTATATGGGATTGGGTACAGAAATAAGAAATGGGGAGGGGGGGGAGAATGGGAAACTAATATAGGGAGGGACAAGAGTCATTAAAAGTATACAATCGGTAAACTATTTAGTAAGATCAAAAAGATATTTAATTCAAATCGATCAACAAGTTAATAAAGTTAGGACTTGGACTGACCCGCACCTTATACACGGCTAAACTCGTACATCCACAGCCTCTGAAATGGCGTCCTAGAATTATTTATTATTTCAGTGAGTTTTTCCATTTCTAAAACACGTCTCGCCTTCTTTGAGGTGATGGCAATGTTCGCCTGCCTCCCCTATAGCGCTATAATGCATCGTGCTGCAGTCAGGAGATGTGCAATCCAGTTATTAGTGCTGGGAGGGGTGTCTGGAACTGGTTTATCAAGAACCATTATCACAGTATCGATCGGGATAGTATTCCCTAGGCAGTGACGTTTTTAAAGGGTAAAGCTGCATGATTGATCAATCTTTTTTTTTTTTTTTTCATAACCAAAATATGAGACCTTTAACTATTTTAATATCATTTTTAAAGTTACTTTGTAAACATCATGAGAGATAACAGCTGGGAGGTGATTAATGTCCTGTAGCCAGTGCCTTTTGTGTGATGTCACTGTGTGTTCGATACCAGTAGCTTAGAATAACCAATCACATTCATCATATAGGGTATTTTATAGTAAAAAGTCCCCTGAATAGAATGATATTTTTGGAAGATGAGCGTGTGTAATATATGGCCAGGGTCCCATCAAAATATCATAATACAACATGTAGAAGGCCGAGTCACGACTAAATAAACAACTAGATACCAAAATATGTTCAAAAAATGAAACATTTATTAAATGCGAAGTCACTTTGCAATATGATCACAGGGTGATATTCCACATGATTAAACCAGCTAAAAAAACATCAATGCAATGTGTTGGATTACAAGTGAATTACACGTAATATCACAATGGGAAATAAACTCAAAATCAGCATAAACACAAAAAAATATATAAATATGCTTCTTTACCAGAATATACTGTAGGAACAAATCATAATGGCTGACATCTTAAGCGCAAAAGAACATTTCCGGCTCACACCAATGCGAAGAGTGCGACTGTGTGTTAAAATAAAGAGCTTACACAGGCAACGCCTCGTTTCTTACCTTTATTGGCTCTCTGGTAAAGACAGAGGGGGCTAAGGGTAAATAAAGCACTCCTCCATTCAGACATTACCCATGCTTTATGGTAAGAGGAAAAGGATTGCACCTTTAACTAAATTGTAATGCGCAAGTCTATTGAACTGACATTCAGGCCAACATTGTGTAAATCGTGCTCAGTGCATTTATTCCAAGCAGCCTGGATGAGACCCATAGAGCTAGGATAAACACTAGAGAAGCCTAATCCATATACTCTTGTTGCAGCTCCGTTCTTGAAGTATGGGTCTGAACAGAAAATAAAAAGAAGAGAACAAGCAAATCCAAGATTACTAAAAAAAACATACATTAAAGGCTATTTAAGCCCACAATTCCCACTCGCATATAAACAGAAGACATGAGTTAGTCCAGTGCATCCCAATACAGTACGGCAGGAAGGGCGCGGTCACCGCCACCTGCACACCAGTTGGAGAGTACTGTGCCAGGGAGCGTCTTTCCTAGTGTGCCAAGCGGATAAACAACACACTGGCGTCCGCTAGTCAGTTTCACTCGCTGGCACCTCCTTGGATCTCTTCTGCCTACTTGGTGGTGTTACTCCGTCAGCAGCCGGTGGCGTGACACGGATATCTAGGTGGAAATGTTCCTTGGATGGGCCGTAACGACAGAAACGTGGTCACATTTCATTTTTCTACATTCCCTTTCTATATCTTATCCGTGGGGAGCCGGGGCTGAGCACTGATGGTCTTTTTCTTATATTAAATAAGGGACCTTAATATGTGCAGGTCGGAGGAAAGGTGGGAGACTTTCAATTACATGAAGGGTTTCAACAATGTTTCTTGTGTTTTACATGTCAGTGAGAATTGTGGGCTTTATTTGTTTTATATATATATATATATATATATATATATATATATATATATATATATATAGTATATATATATAGATGTGCTTGTTTCTATTCTTATTCTTTTATTTTCCCTAATTTAATATACCGTGGCACCTAGGCCCTTATTATGTGCAGCAAATGAATGGGATACATCTTCTCCAGCACAAAGAATAGTTGCTTCCCTACATATTAAATACGGTCACAGACCCAGTCAGTGAAAATGAGAAGAGGAAATTGGACAGACGAGGCACATTCAGCAGCGAGTGTGATAAATCCTTCCACAGACTCCTCGTCCGGATTTCTCCACGTAAGAAAGATCGGACATTTCTGCATCTCTCTTTGGTTGTGTTCTTGGTAACTCAGTATTTATTTTGGGGATTGTACAGATGTTTTCAGATATTTGTTAGGAAATAGAACAAAAATGTTAACATGTTATTGTTACCAGTTACCTGTACTGTGTAGTATGTATGAGGGTAAGTATTGTTACCAGTACTGGTGTAGTATAGGGTACGTATGTTAACGGTTTTAGTATTGTTACCAGTACTGTGTAGTATGTATGAGGGTAAGTATTGTTACCAGTTACCTGGACTGTACAGTATGTGTGAGGATAAGTATTGTTAGCATTTGTTACCTGTACTGTATGTCTGTAGTTGAATTTTTTCTCAATCTTCCCTTTATAATACCCGCCCATAGAAACCAAAATCAGATTCTACCTTCCACCAGCCAGACTGTAATTGTACCTCATCATATTGCTGTCCGTGTCAGATTGGAAGCAGACTCTGCACACTCATCACAATCATGTTTCACTGTTTCATATTATTTCCTCCAAATTCTTTAAGGCAAAGATTATATCAGCGGCCGCCTTATCCAATCTTACACTTGACTGCGAACTGTTGAAGGAACAGCTGGAAGAGGAGCAAGAAAGTAAGAGTGAGCTTCAGAGGCTGATTTCGAAACTGAACAGCGAGGTTACTCACTGGCGAATGCGATGTGAGAACGATGCAATTCAGAGGGCAGAGGAACTGGAAGAGACCAAGTAAGATAACTAGTTAGTTTGATACTATATACAAATATATTCGGGGACAGTACAAGGAGCTTTCAAAATAACTGTTCATCCCACAGGCAGTACAAAGGACTCGGGCCATCCCTTAAGGTTGGGGGAAAGGAAATTTCACCAGCAACAAAGGAAAGGGTTCTTTACAGTAAGGGCAGTTAAAATGTGGAATTCATTACCCATGGAGACTGTGATGGCAGATACAGTAGATTTGTTAAAAAAAAGGTTGGACATCTTTTTAGATGGGAAAGGTATACAGGGATATACTAAATAAGTATACATGGGAAGGATGTTGATCCAGGGATTAATCTGATTGCCAATTCTTGGTGTCAGGAAGGAATTAATTTTTCCCCTTAATGGGGTTTTTTGTTTGCCTTCCTCTGGATCAATAAGTAAGTATAGATATAGGATAAAGTATCTGTTGTCTAAATTTAGCATAGGTTGAACTTGATGGACCTACGCCTTTTTTCAACCTCATCTACTATGTAACTATGTAACCACTGCATGTAACTATGTAAGACATTGATATTGAACACAATAGTCTACCCCGTGCAGTGTGCTGCGCCTTACCCAGCCAGCGATGCTCTGAGCTCCACGCGTTTGGATGAAGCTCAGATGAGGAAGTAGGCTTAGAGCATATCGCATAGAGACCAGCAAGTTCAGTATAGATAGAGGTACATTTATATTTAATTCAAAATGTTATAGGGTAGATATACTTTTTTTGTTGAAAAACTAATGACTAAAGATGTACAAATGTCCACTCACACATAGACATTTCAAACAAATAAATGTATTAATGACTATACATTTAGTGCAATAATTACGGTGTGGTATTAAGCCATGCTTAGCACCACTTAATAAATATGGCCCTAATGGTTTTTTTCTGTCCCCCGCCAGTACTTGTTCTTGGTGGAGTGGTGCCCTTTCGTTTTACGGTGCAGGAATCAACTGTGTTCCTTGTCATAAATATGAAACTGGGTATTCATTTATTCTGACATCCTTGTATGAAGGGGTCAATCCCAGAACCCTCCTCTTTCCCAATAAATCTTCCACATTGAACAAGCTCCTCACCCCTACCACATGCAGCACTTATCATCTGAGATCTGACTCCAAAAGACTGTTCATGGTCCCAAGGCTCAACAAAGTATCCGGACGTTCCTCCTTCTCTTACCGTGCACCCCAAAACTGGAACAACCTACCAGAGACTCTCACATCCACCACAAGTTTAAGTTCTTTCAAAACTAAAGCTGTATCACATTTTAATCTGGTCTGTAACTGTTACATACGCCTATAATATATATTATCTGTAACTGTGCATGCAATGTCCTGTATATAATTTATACCCTGCTCACTTATGTAACTGTGCGTGCAATGTCCTGTATATAATGTATACCCTGCTCACTTATGTAACTGTATTATGAGTTAGAAATTCTTCTACAAATTTCTCCCCATTTGATTTTTTTTTACTAATGAATAATCGGCGGAGATCGCCAAAGTCCGTGTACTCCTTAATCATTTACCCTATTGCTGTTTGGGGTCGCGATCACGTCGTCACCCCTGGCCGGGCTGTTGGGGGACACCACTTCCATAGCCATCATGTTCACCATGAAAAGTTTCAGAACTTTTATTTCTTCAAATAGGAAAAAACTTACGTCCCGATTACAAGAAGCAGAGGAAGCTGCCGAAGTCGCTCAGACGAAATGCTCTAGTTTGGAAAAATCCAAACAGAGACTTCAGGCCGAGATGGAAGATATTTGCATGGACCTAGAAAAGGTGAGGTACCACATATTAAAGGCAGAGATTTCTGAGAGCGTGAGCTCCGTGTGATACCCACAGATCAGCAGACTTATTTTTTCCTTATCTATTTTTGGGTTTGTGTACAGTGTCACTTCTACAAAACACAAAGTAATAAGAGTTTAAACACAACAGTATATTGTTTATATCACTTGTACATAAACTCACACAAGACGCTATTATTCGAGTACTTTAGGAATTGTATTCGCACACCTACTCTGGTAGGGAAAAGTACCATCCGGACACAGTCCTTCAGGTTTCAGTACTCTCGTGGGAATTCGCGGGCGCTCGGTGGGGTCCCGGCGGGCTTTGTTGGGCGTACTCAACGCCTGGCTGCCATCTTAATAATTAAAGATGTCTAGACATTTCTATTGTAACATTGTTACATTGTATATTCTATAGAAACACGTTTTTGTCAGGTTCATCGCGGCATATGAAAAGATATTCAGGGCGCCATCTGATGGACACATACTGAATTGCAATTATGTAAGCAAACCCCTCAAATAATTCTGCTAGCTGACCATAGTCGGCCACAAAGTGTTCACACGGCTGAATTTCGCACCTTGTCACAGTACCGAAACCAGTTAGTCTGTCTACATCTGTATGCAGAGCCGTACGTAGAACTTTGCAGGCACAATTAGTTCCTGCCCTGTAGAACTTACTATATAATGTTGGTTCCCAAGACACTTGGGTGACTTGCCCAAGGTCACAAGGAGATGGGTGACTTCCCATGGTCACAAAAGATGGGTGACTTGCCCATGGTCACAAGCAGATGGGTGACTTGCCCAATGTCACAAGGAGATGGGTGACTTTCCCAAGGTCACAAGGAGATGGGTGACTTGCCCAAGGTCACAAGGAGATGGGTGATTTTCCCAAGGTCACAAGGAGATGGGTGACTTGCCCAAGGTCACAAGGAGATGGGTGACTTTCCCAAGGTCACAAGGAGATGGGTGACTTGCTCAGGGTCACAAGGAGATGGGTGACTTGCCCAAGGTCACAAGGAGAGCTGACACTAGGATTGTAACTGGGGTCACCTGCTTCATATGCAGTGACATTACCATTGATCTCCAGCCTCATCCCTCAATGGCAAACTTTGGACATAACCAAATACCTAACTTTCATTACTCATGTAGCTTTGTAATAAGAAAAGCATCTGCTCTGATGGGAGATGTCTGATGGCTGATGAAGTCTTTCTTTGTGGTCTAGGCAAATGTTTCTTCAGCGGTTTTAGACAAAAAGCAACGTATGATTGATAAGCAGATTATCGAATGGCGCCAGAAATTCGAGGAAATTCATGGAGAATTAGAGATATCGCAGAAGGAATGTCGTTTGTACGCAACTGACCTTTTTAAGATCAAAACTGCTTTTGAAGAGACAAACGAGCAACTTATGTCACTCAAAAGAGAAAATAAAACACTACAAGGTAAGATGTGCCGGCCCTAGGAGATGTATAAACGGTAAGATGTGCCAAACGGTAAGATGTGCCGGCCCTAGGAGATGTATAAACGGTAAGATGCCGGTGTAATATACAGGTTGTCCATAAATTATTTACCCTATTATAAGCTTTAATAAATTATAATGGGGTGCATAGTTTATGGACACTGTATAATGCAGAATATATTATATATATTATAGCACATAGTGACAAGCCAAGGTCATACTAGGATATAATTAACAGTGTAATCTTCATAGAAATATACAAATGTCTTCGAATTGATTTAGCAACATTTTTCACAGCTTTCTCTAAAATGTTTTCTTAATTCACTAAAACATTTTTGAATTTTCACATTGATAAAAATATATTGCAGAACTTTGCCAGTTTCTCCAGAATTGTCACTTTTTGCTAGAATTTGGCACAAATTGATGGCTGTATATAAAGCGCGTGGTGACCTGGCACACTGGATTTGGAAGCATTTTTGTGAAGCTTGCCATTTCTGCTAAATAAAACGGTTTGTTCATCTCTACATCTAGTAATGATGTCACATAGCAATGAGAAATCAAACAATCAAGTCTGCTTTAAATACTTATTTCACAATATAATTCACAATATAATTGTCAGTTCCATAAAACCGTTTTTTATGTGCTTTGGGTTTTTCGCTCCATATGCAATATCAGCTTTTACATAAATAATTTAGCCGCTCCCATTGTGATACTACCTGTAAACTTTGTTTACCCATCTAAAGATACTACTTTCATACTGTTTATTGTACAGAAAATAATATGGGTAAGGAGGGGGAAGGGGAAGAGAGAAAGCTCTCGCGTCAACCTTGGTCAGTGGTAAAGTACCGTGGAAAGAGGGATAGATAGAAAAGCGAGCCATACAGTCGCTGGAAGATCACTGGGGGGTTTAATCCAGCAGGGGATTGACAATGGCGGGAAGTTTAACAAGATGGCAGGTTTAATCGTGCTATGGAAGGTTGAACAATATACCCGGCTAAAGTGGGAAAGGTTCTTGCCAACATGCAATTGAGGCGGGCAGTGCAATGAAGACCTCAATCCCCAAACATGAGACTGAAAAGCTATGGTCCTCATTCTCTGGGGGCCATATTGTCCCTGGGCTTGACAGAGTTCAGGAAGAAAGCAGGAAGTGCCAAGAATCCCTGAAGGTTAAACACCAGTGGTCTTTCAAACCTCAATCTGGCAACCTACAGCATCCAGACTGTCCAGTGAAGCAGCACTTCAAGAACTGAAAGACCAGCTTGAAAAGAATAAATGATATTGTAAGCCTTAGAGAACTAAGAAGAAAAGATGCCTTCATTGAGCTCTAAAGTGGACACCTACTATGTAACAGAGACACACGCAATGGAAGAAGCAGTGGAGTACGCGTCATTGTTATCATGAAACAGAAAGAAACAACATGGTGGACTATGAAAGTTCATCAGGAACTGCAGCCAGAATCATACACGCTTGTATGTGTATGCCCCAACATTATGTCACACCAATTGAGGTGGAAGACTTTTATCATGAAATCAACCAACTTAACAACACAGGAAACTGCCACCTCCTCATGGGAGATTTTAATGCAAAGATTGGTGTCCAGTAAAAAGACGAATCATCGCTGGGTAAGTATAGTTCCGCCAACAAAAATTAACGTGGAGAATAATTGGTAGTACAGGTAAACCCCGTTATAACCGAATCGCGGTATAACGAGGCGCGTTATAACGGGGTTTACCTGTATTTGCAGAAATATGTGAAAACTTTTATATCAGGAGGGAATTCATTTTTTGAAAATAATTCAAATAGAAAATAAATATGGAATGGACCCCATGGAATTAAGAATGAAATTGGCGAAATCCTAGGTAACAAGAAACATATGAACAAAGACTGTACCAAGCGTACCTTAACCATTCTGACACAGATGTGATCAGTGATTAGCTCGTTACAAATTACCTCTGATTCAAACGACTAACACAATTAACATCAAGAAGCTATAAAATAACCATGGAGAATTCCAACTAGAGCTAAAAAAACCATCTTCTACTTGCTCGAGATGCATGGGGGATACTGTGACAAACAATTCTGAAAATCTTATGGAGATTATAGCACAGCACACAGATCAATCTGCAGGAATCGCTAACACAAAACAGGATAAGAAAATAGTAGATTAGACAAAGCCGTTATTGAGGAAATAAAGCAATCCAAGGTATATACAGAGCTTTTTCAAGATGATCCGCAAGCGTCTAACTGAGGATAGAAAAAAATGTAACTATGTTTGTGACTTCTACCAGAGATTGTTCAAGAGAATAGATAACAGAAGTCATAATCAAGCACATGAACAGTGAGAAGAAGCCCCCACTGATAAACAGTGTGATCTACTAGAGACAATAGCAAAGGCAATAAAGTCTATGAAGAATGGAAAGGTTGTAGGAGAAGAGGAAGTAACTACTGAAATATTTAAGGACGCTGTGTAAGACGTAGGGAAAATCCTTGCCGAGCTCTTACAAATTCCAGAACAGTGGTGCAATGCCATAAACCCTAACCCCAACCCTAACCCTCAGCCACAGGACAAGCCACGGAGAAGACCTCAAGAACTACAGCCAAATCAGTCTACATCAGGGGTGGCCAACTCCAGTCTTTAATTGCCACCAACAGGCAAGGTGTTAGGGATATCCCTGCTTCAGCACAGGTGGTTCAATCAGTGACTCAGTCATTCTGACTGAACCACTGATTGAGCCACCTGTGCTGAAGCAGGGATATCCTGAAAACCTTACCTGTTGGTGGCCCTTAAGGACGGCAGTTGCCCATCCCTGGTCTACTTCCAACCAAAGACAAAATGTTTATGAAACTAGTCATTAATTGGATGTAACAGACCCGGGAGTTTGCCTGGAGAACAAGTGCACACAACACAACGCACCACAACACAACACAACGCACCACAACTCAACACAACACAATGCACCACTGCATTATTTCCCAAATTAATACAATCTGCCACTCACATTAGGATTTGTATATTGTGACAATGCATTTCATTCTTTTTACACTTTAAATGCATTAAGAAAACAAAAGGTTATATATGCGTACATTGATACAAGGAATATAATAGAAAGATATTATGTAAAGTCCGTAAAAACACTCTACAATATTCCGTAACTATGAAGACCTTGGGGCCATACTTGTCTTCTGCTATCAGACCTCTCCCGGACACCAGCCCGTGGACTTTGGCTGTAAAGTTTCTTCCAGCGAGGAGCAATGAACCGAACTCAATGGACTTCTGCAAAACAGTGTCAATATTTATTTAGGACAAATCCACGTTTCCATCCTTATTTGGTACGTTTTTGAAGAGGGACCAAAATGTCAATTTGTTTTAATTAAATATTGACACCGTTTTGCAGAAGATCATTGGAGTTCATTGCTCCTCGTTTCTCGAGTAATTCTCCAGATGTAATGGACAGACAGGCAGGCACTACATGGAATTGGGAGTGCTGCTTTCTCTGACCCGTTATAGTTTTTTCCAGTGCTAGAATGGTTAAATGGCCTAAATGTTTAAAAACAATGCGTTTTTTTATGCGTCAGTCGTCTCAATTTAACCTTTTAACCATGTCATTGCCACTAGTAGGGGATGATAGTAAACCAGACAGTGATCTCAGAGTAAACCCAATATAATTAGATTGATTATGGAGCTCAAGCATGACTTTATTTACACATTTATCTCGGAAAACCTATGTTTGCATATTCTTCATGTGATTTTCATTGTCATTTTAGAAGAGATTGCCGATCTGTTAGAACAACTTAGAGATGTCGGGAAAAATGTCCACGAACATCAGAAATCAAAGAAGAAGCTGGAGATGGAGAAAGAAGAGATGCAAGTAGCTTATGAAGAAGCTGAAGCCACTTTAGAGGTGAGATTGTCAATGACCTTGAATGTAAGTCTGTATTCAATGTGCTGTAATGATGTCTTCTTGCTCGGAGAGATGTAAGGCCAATTTAAAAAGAGTGGGTCTAAAATCTTCCGTAACAAGAGGAAGAAGGCTTCACAGCATATTGAATAGGGATCAAGGTCATCTCAAGTACAACGAGATAATAAATACAATACAATAATACATAGTCCCCATAGCGGTCAAATAGAGTTTACAGAGGCAGTCCACCAAGGACCAAAGAGCATTCATGCTAGTGTCATCTGGGTGAATTATTGCCTTTTTTTAACCAAAATCTGATACCTATAAGTATGTTTTTATTATTTGTTAAAGTTCGTTTGTAAACAAAGTGAGGTGAAACTTGGGAGGGGTCTGATTTCCTTGGGATGCTCCATATCATGGAGGGTGGGCTGAGACTTGGGAGTGTCTGATTTCCTTGGGATGCTCCATATCACGGAGGGTGGGCTGAGACTTGGGAGTGTCTGATTTCCTTGGGATGCTCATGTCCTTCGCAAGGCAACCACAATTAGGCTGTAAGCACTTGGACACATGTGATGTACAGAGCTACATCACGGGTCAGCATATATAAGAGCAGTTGTGTGATAATTATTTCAGGCAAAATAGGTTTCCCAATTTACAAACAAAGCGCGATTTCTATTCATCATGACTATATATTAGCGAATTATAATAGAAACTTTTGCTGTGAAGAATAGTAGATAATGCATTTACTTTGTATCGGTCAGTCATCCTGTTAGAAGTTTAATTGATATCGTTGTTGGAAAGGCAATCGTACATCAATGAGTTTAACTTACCAATAAAGTCCTAGAAACATTAATTCATTACCAACAGTAAATCATTCCCCTTCTACAAAATCACTGGGCAGATGCAAGAGCAGTCTAACAAATTGCCCAAGCCCATCAAACACAAGCCTAATTAGGAAGTAATATAAAGTCTGGGGAAATAGTCATTTTGATTGGAAACACAAATATGAACAAGATACAGTATGTCCTCCGAGCTATAATCCTTAGCCTTGCAGCAAAATACTTCAGAGTGTTGTCTGAAACATAATAAGCCATTTGTGCTGCATGCCTGCTTCATGTTTGCAGTTGCTGCCGGCAGAAATCTTAAATCTAAATTATATTTGTCTTTGATATTTAAAGGTACAATTCAGGCTAAAATGTATTATTAGTTTTTTTTTCTTAATCCTACCTGAACTGGGGTTTCCCTGGAGATTGGTGTCTCTCCACTTTGAGCAAACCCAGAGTTAACGGCTTTCCCTAGGTCAAAACGTGTGAAACAATATGCCCATCGGGGGCAGGGCTCGCTCTGGTGCCCAAGAAGCAGCTTTCTAGTGGTGACCCATGTGTCCTCGTTTGTAGCCCGCCGCTGAGTGTAGAGACCGGAGCTATGTGCCCATGTTGTAGCCCCCCTCGTGTGTAAGACAGACTAGGTTGCCCATGCTTTGTAGCCGCCCGCCGTGTGTAGAGACCAGATCTATTTGCCCATGTTTGTAGCCCGCCGTGTGTAGAGACCAGGCTATGTGCCCACTATGTTTGTAGCCCGCCGACCATGTGTAGAGACACACTATGTGCCCATGTTTGTAGCTATCGCCCATGTGTAGAGACCGGAGCTATGGGCCCATGTTTGTGAGTCCCGCCGCCATCCAGTGTAGAGACACGGACGATGTGCCCATGTTTGTAGCCCGCCGCCATGTGAAGAGACCGGGACTATGTGCCCATGTTTGTAGCCCGCCGCCATGTGTAGAGACCGGAGCTATGTTCCCATGTTTGTAAGCCCGCCGCCATGTGTAGAGACACGGAGCTATGTGCCCAGCTGTTTTGTACCCGCCGCCATGTGTAGAGAACCGAGAGTATGTGACCATGTTTGTAGCCCCCGCCATGTCAGAGACCAGAGCTATGTGCCCATGTTTGTAGCCCGCCGCCATTGCTGTAGAGACCGGAGCTATGTGCCCGTGTTTGTAGCCTCCGCCATGTGTAGAGACCGTGGAGCTATGTGCCCATGTTTTTGTAGCCGCCGCCGCCATTTGAGAGACCGGAGGCTATGTTGCCCATGTTGTACGCCCGCCGCCTGTGTAAGACCGGACTATTGTGTGCCCATGTGTAGAAGACGGACTATGTGCCCATGTTTTAGTACAGCTTCCGCCCGTGTGTCGAACCGGAGCTATGTACCCATTTATTTGAGCCCCCGCCGCCGTGTCGTATAGACCGAAGCTATGTTGCCCATGTTTTGTACCCGACGACCATGTGTAGAGACCGGAACTATGTGCCCATGTTTGTGCCCGCGCCGTGTGGTAGAACCGGAGCTATGTGCCCATGTTGTTGTAGCTCCGCCGCCGTCGTGTAGAGACCGGAGCTATGTGCCCTGTTTTGCCCGCCCCGTGTGTAGAGACCGGAGCTATGTGCCCATGTTTGTAGCCGCCGCCGTGTGTAGAGACCGGAGCTATGTGCCCATGTTTGTAGCCCGCCGCCGTGTGTAGAGACCGGAGCTATGTGCAGGTTGTAGCCCGCCGCGGGGAGAGACTCGGAGTCTATGTGCCCATGTTGTGCCCGCCGCCGTTTGGTAAACGGAGCTATGTGCCCATGTTTGTAGCCCGCCGCCGTGTGTAGACCGAGCTAGTGCCCATGTTTGTAGCCGCGCCGTGTGTAGAGACCGGAGCTATGTGCCATGTTTGTAGCGCCGCGTGTTTAGAGACCGGGCATACCTAACCCTATTGAGATGAACCTGATGCTTTGTTAAACGACCCCGGGTGCAGGTCCCAATGGTAAGGAGAACTAATAGATTAAATGTGAAGACTGTATTAGTGGGGAACCAGATATCGCCTTGTCTTACCCTTGTGTTGTGTAACCGAACACTCGTATATTACGTGTTGGTGAACCGACCTTGTATATACTGTTTGGTGGAACCGAACCTTGTATATAAGTGTTGTGAACCTAACCTTGTATATACGTGTTGGTGAACGAACCCTTGTATATACTGTTGGTGAACCGAACCTGTATATACTGTTGTGAACCGAACCTTGTATCTACGTGTTGGTGAACCGAACCTTGTATATACGTGTTGGTGAACCGAACCTTGTATATACGTGTTGGTGAACCGAACCTTGTATATACGGTTTGGTGAACCGAACCTTTTATATACGTGTTGGTGAACCGAACCTTGTATATACGTGTTGGTGAACCGAACCTTGTATATACACTTTTGGTGAAACCGAACCTTGTATATACGTGTTGGTACCGAACCTTGTATAACGTGTTGGTGAACCGAACCTTGTATAGTACGATGTTCTGGTTGAACCGCACCTCGTAATATCGTGTTGGTGACCCGAACCTTGTACATATCACGGGTGTGGGCTGAGACCATGTGGAGTGTCTGATTTCCTTGGGTGCTCCATATCATGGAGGTGGGCTGATGAACTTGGGATGGGTCGATTCTCCTTCCTTGGGATGCTCCATATCACTGAGGGTGGGGCTGAGACTTGGGAGGGTCTGGTTTCCTTGGGACTGCTCCTATATGGAGGGTGGGCTGAGACTTGGGAGGGTCTGGTTTCCCTGGAGCTCCATATCATGGAGTGGGGGCTGAGACTTGGAGGGTCTGGTTTCCTTTGGGATGCACATATCACGAGGTGGGCTGAGACTTGGAGGGTCCTGGTTTCCTTGGGATCTCCATATCACGGAGGGTGGGCCTGAGACTTGGTGAGTTCTTATTTCCGTGGATGCTCCATATAATCACGGAGGGGTGGGCTAGACTTGGGAGTGTCCTGAATTTCCTGGATGCTCCATATCACGGAGGGTGGGCCTGAGACTTGGGAGGGGTCTGTTTCGCTTGGGATGCTCGGCTATCAGGAGGGTGGGGCTGAGACTTGGGGGTCACATGATTTCCTGGATGCTCCATTCACGGAGGTGGGCTGAGACTTGGGAGCGTTAAGTCTGTTTCCTTGGGTACTGCCTCCAATAGACGTGAGGGTGTGTCTGAACTTGGTAGGTGTCCTGATAGTTCACTTGGGAGATGCTCCATATCACGAGATGGTGGGGCTGAGACTGGGAGGGTCTGGTTTCGCTTGGGATGCTTCCATCATCTACGGAGGTGTTGGGCTAACTTTGGAATAGGGGTCTGGTGTTTCCTTGGATGCCATAAGTCACTGAGGTGTAGGGTCTGAGCTTGGGAGGGGTCTGATTTGCCTTGGATGCTCCATATCATGGAGGTAGGCCTGAGACTTGGATGGTGTCTGAGTTTTCTTTGATGCTCCATATCACGAGGGTGGGCTGAGACTTTGGGAGGGGTTTGGATTTCCTTGGGGATGCTCCATACACGGAGGGTGGGCTGAGACCTTGGATTTCCTGATTTCCTTGGGCTCGCCCATATCATGGAGGTGGGCCTGATACTTGGGAGGGGTCTGATATCCTTGGATATGACTCCATATCATGGAGAGGGTGGGCTTGAGACTCTGGGGTGTCTGATTCCTTGGGATGCCCATACACACGGAGGGTGGGCTGAGACTTTGGGATTGGGTCTGATAGCCATCAGGATGCCTCCATATCACGAAAGGTGGTTGAGTGGTAAATTCAACAACTTTACTCACTGCGCCAAACGCGCCCCTTTCAGAGGTCCATAACAAGATGAACAAATAAAGGCAAATTCAAGCTCTTAATCTGATTAGTTAGATTAATTAACACGATCTGAGTGTCAGCTAGGGCCTTTTGTCACCATCCGCTTGCCATAAGACTTGAGGCATTCGCGTATTCAACGTAACTATCTCTTAGACTGATCACTTCTGGGTTGGGTGGGCAATTGCTTAGTGGTAAGAATGCCTTTGATGTGGGTGATCCTGAAACCCAGTGTAAGGTCTCCTTGTGACCTATGAACATTTGCGTTATATATTCCTTCGCCAAAGGCACCCACAATTAGGCTGTAAGCACTTTGGACTACATGTGATGTACAGAGCTACATCCACTGTCAGCACTATATAGAGCAGCTTTGTCGCTATAATTTTATTCAGAAGCCAATAAAGGTTTCCCCAATTTACAAAAAAGCGATTTCTATTCATCATGACTAATATATTTAGCGGAATTATAATAGAAATATTGCCTGCTGTGACAAGAAGTGAAGTCATAATGACATTTACTATTTGTATCGGTCAGTCATCCTGTTTAACTTTAATTATGAGATATCTGAGTAGCTTCTATGATGATGAACCCTAGTGGATAGGTCTTTGTTGGAAAGCATCGTACATCAATGAGTTTAACTTACCAATAAAGTCCTAGAAACATTAATATTCAGTACCAACAGTGATAAATCATTCAACCGTTCTACAAAATCACTGGGCAGATGCAAGTAGAGTCTAACAAATTGCCAAGCCCATCAAACACAAGCCTAATTAGGAAGTAAATTAAAGTCTGGGGAAATTAGTCAATTTTGTGAAACACAATATGAACAAGATACAGTATGTCCTCGACTATAATCCTTAGCCCTGCAGCAAATTACTTCAGAGTGTTGTCTGAAACATAATAAGCCATTTGTGCTGCATGCCTGCTTCATGTTTGCAGTTGCTGCGGCAGAAATCTTAAATCTAAATTATATTTGTCTTGATATTAAAGGTACAATCAGGGCTAAAATGCAATTATTGTTTTTTTTTCTTAATCCTACCTGAAACTGGGTTTACCCCTGGAGACATTCGGCGGTGTCTCCCTCCGACTTCTGGAGCAGAACCCAGATTACCGCTTTCCATGGTCAAACGTGGAAACAATCTGCCCTCGGGCAGGGGCTCGCTCTGGGCCCAAGCAAGCAGGCTTCTAGGGTGACCCATGTGTCCTCTTTGTACCCGCCGGCTGGGGTAGAGACCGGAGCTATGTGCCCCTGTTGTAGCCCCCCTGTGTTAGAGACCAGCATATGGTGCCCATTTTGTACCGCCGCCTGGTGTGTAGAGACCATAGCTTGTGCCCATGTTTGTAGCCCGCGCCGGTGTAGAGACAGGAGCTATGTGCCCATGTTTGTAGCCCGCCGACCATGTGTAGAGACCACAGCTATGTGCCCATGTTTGTAGCCTATCGCCATGTGTAGAGACCGGAGCTATGTGCCCATGTTTGTAGCCCGCCGCCGTGTGTAGAGACCGGAGCTATGTGCCCATGTTTGTAGCCGCCGCCATGTGTAGAGACCGAGCGTATGTGCCATGTTTGTTCGCCCGCCCGCCGTGTATAGAGACCGAGCTATGTTCCCATGTTTGTAGCCCGCCCGCCATGTGTAAGAGACACCGGAGCTATGTGCCTAGCCCATCGTTTGTAGACCCGCCGGCCATGTGTAGAGACTCGGAGCTATGTGTGCCCATGTTTGTAGCCCCCGCCATGTTAGAGACCAGAGCTATGTGCCCATGTTTGTAGCCCCCGCTTGTTGTAAGACGGAGCTATGTGCCCATGTTTGTAGCCCTCCGCCATGTGTAGAGACCGGAGCTATGTGCCCATGTTTGTAGCCCGCCGCCATGTGTAGAGACCGGACTATGTGCCCATGTTTGTAGCCCGCCGCCATGTGTAGAGACCGGATATGGTGCCATTGTGAGACCGGACACTATGTTGCCCATGTTTTTAGCCCGCCGCCGTGTGTAGAGACCGGAGCTATGTACCCATGTTTGTAGCCCGCCGCCGTGTGTATAGACCGGAGCTATGTGCCCATGTTTGTAGCCCGACGACCATGGTGTAGAGACCGGAACTATGGTCCCATGTTTGTAAGCCCCCGCCGTGTGAAGACCGGAGCTATGTCCTCAGTTGGGTGTAGCCCGCCGCCGGTGTAGAGACCGGCTATGTGCCCATGTTTGTAGCCCGCCGCCGGTGTGTAGAGACCGAGCTATTGCCCATGTGTTGTAGCCCGCCGCCGTGTGTAGGACCGGAGCTATGTGCCCATGTTTGTAGCCCGCCAGCCGTGGGAGAACCGAGCTATGTCCCATTTTGGTGCCCGCCGCCGTGTAGAGACCGAGCTATGTGCCCATTTTGTGCCGCCCACGCCGTGTGTAGAGACCGGAGCTATGTGCCCATGTTTGTAGCCGCCCGCGCCGTGTGTAGAGACCGGAGCTATGTTGGCCCATGTTTGTAGCCCGCCGCTGTGTAAAACCAGCTATGGGCCATGTTTGACCGCCTTGTAAACGGTCTATACCTAACCCTATTTGAAGATGACCTGATGCTTTTTGTAAACGACCCCGAGGTGCAGGTCCCAATGGTAAGGGAACTAATAGATTAAATGTAAGACTGTTGGGGAACCGAACCTTGTATATACGTGTTGTTTAACCTGAACCTGTATAATACGTGTTGGTGAACCGAACCTTGTAATATACGTGTTGGGTGAACCGGAACGAAAAAAAAAAAACCTTGTATAGTACTTGGTGAACCAACTTGTAGATCGTGTTTGTGAACGAACCTTGTATATACGTTTTGTGAACCGAACCGTTATATACGTGTTGGTTGAACCGAACCTTGTATCTACTTGTTGGTGAACCGAACCTGTATATACGTGTTGGTGAACCGAACCTTGTATATACAGTGTTGGTGACCACCTTGTATCTACGTTTGGTGAACCGACCTTGTTAATACGTGTTGGTGGAACCGAAAACCTTGTATATATTTATATGGGTGAACCGAACCTGTATATACGTGGTTGGTGAAACCGACCTTGTATATACGTGTTGGTGAACGAACCTTGTAATAACGTGTTTGGTGAAACCGAACCTTGTATATACGTGTTGTGAACGAACCTGTATATACGTGTTGGTGACCGAACCTTGGTTTACTGTGTTGGTGAACCGAGCCTTGTATATACGTGTTGTGAACAACCTTAGGTATATACGTGTGGTTACAGCCGACCTGATATAACGTGTTCCATTTCCTTCCGTGAATCAAAGGTTCTGGAATTAAAACAAGAAAACTAAAAAAGATTACTAAATGTTGAGTTTTGATTTTTAGAAAAGCCTAATATTGGACCAAACCAGAGAATATTATGGATCATAATAGAGGCAAAATCAGTAATAATCTCATGCTCTGATTTGCCAAGAATGTATTCATTAATAATGGTTAGATCAAGCGCAGCCGACGCCATATCCCAACTACCCCAATCTGGTGTCACTTGTGTACCATGGAGAAAATAAATATCAGCGCATAGCGTAAAAGGAATGAAAAAAAATGTATTTTCTTAAAACAGGCCAAAAATGTTATAAATCTCTGGAATGTTCGGGACACACGACAGAACCAACCTGAAATATTCTGCTGGTTAAAGAACCAGGTCCTAATAAAACGCATTAAGAATGTGAAAGTGTGACGAAACACTACCAATTAGGTTTCAGTGTAACGCTAAACAATGAGTTCTTAAGCATTCAGGTGCACTGGGATGGACTTATGCAAATGCTGTCTGCAAATATACGGCATAAAAAAAAAATACAATATATTTGATACCCTAGATACTAAGTTCCGCCCCCTCTATGTGACTTGTACGTCTATAGAAATACGGAATGTTCAAGAAAACAATAATATGATAAATCAGCAAAATCTATTTATGCAAGCTCAGTAGCCTGTCCCCTATATCCGCTTTGTGTCTGTGTATTCTGTAGATGGGGGTGATTAATGCAAGCTCATAGCCTGTCCCCTATAACGCTCTGGGTGTTCTGTGTATTCTGTAAGGGGGGGTGATTATGCAAGCTCAGTAGCCTGTCCCCTATATACGCTCTGGGTGTTGTGTATCTGTATGGGGGTGATTATGGCAAGCTCAGTAGCCTGCCCTATATCCGCTCTGGTTGTTTGTGTATTCTTTAAGGGGGTGATATGCAAGCTCATGTAGCCTGTCCCCTATATACACTCTGGGTGTCTGTGTATTCTGTAAGGGGGTTGATGAGCAGCTCAGTAGCGACTCCCCTATATACGCTCTGGTGTGTTTGTGTTCTCTGTACGGGGGTGAATGTGCAAGCTCAGTAGCCTGTCCCCTATATACGCTCTGCTGGGTTTTTGTGTATTCTGTAAGCGGTGGTGATTATGCAAGCTCAGTAGCCTGTCCCTATATTACGCTCTGGGTGTTTGTGTATTCTGTAGGGGGGTTGATTAGTAGCTCAGTAGCCTGTCCCTATATATACCTGCTGGGTGGTTTGTGTATTCTGTAAGGGGGGTGATTATGCAAGCTCAGTAGCCTGCCCCCTATATACGCTCTGGGTGTTTGTGTATTCTGGAAGGGGGTGATTATTATGCAAGCTCAGTAGCCTGTCACCCTATATACGCTCTGTGGTGTTTGCTGTATTCTGTAAGAGGGGGGTGATTATGCAAGCTCAGTAGCCTGCCCCCTATATACGCTCTGGGTTTGTGTATTCTGTAAGGGGGTGATTATGTACGCTCAGTAGCCTGTCCCCTATATACGCCTGGGTGTTTTGTGTATTCTGTAAGGGGGGTGATTATGTACGCTCAGTAGCCGTGTCCCCTATATACGCTCTGGGTGTTTGTGTTTAATTCTGTATGTGGGGTGATTATGTAAGCTCAGTAGCCTGTCCCCTATATACGCTCTGGGTGTTTGTGTATTCTGTTAAGGGCGGTGATTTGCAAGCTCAGTAGCCTGTCCCCTATATACGCTCTGGGTGTTGATGTATCTGTAGGGGGGTGTTATGCAAGCTCATTAGCCTGTCCCCTATATACGCTCTGGGTGTCTGTGTATTCTGTAAGGGTGGGTGATTATGCAAGTCAGTAGCCTGTCCCCTATATACGCTCCTGGGTGTTTGTGTATTCTGTGAGGGGGTGATTATGCAAGCTCATTAGGCCTGCCCCCTATATACGCTCTGGGTGTTGTGTATTCTGTAAGGGGATGATTATGCAAGCTCAGTAGCCTGTCCCTCCTTATACGCTCTGGGTGTTTGTGTTATTCTGTAGGTGGGTGATTATGCCAGCTCATTAGCCTGCCACCCTATTACGCTCTGGGTGTCTGGTATCTGTAAGGGGGTTGATTAGCAAGCTCAGTGCCTCCCCCCCCCCTTATATACCTCTGGGTGTCTGTGTATTCTGTAAGGGGGTGTTGATTAATGTAACGCTCATAGCCTGTCCCCTATATACGCTCTGGCTGTTTGTGTATTCTGTAGGGGGGTGATTATGTACGCTCAGTATCCTGTCCCTATATACCGCGCTGGGTGTTTGTGTATTCTGTAAGGGGGATGTTATGCAAGCTCATAGCCTGTCCCCTATATACGCTCTGGGTGTCTGTGTATTCTGTAAGGGGGTGATTATTGCACTCATAGCCTGTCCCCTATATACGCTCTGGGTTCTGGGTAATTCTGTAAGGGGGGTGATTATGCAGCTCAGTAGCCTGTCCCCTATATAACGCTCTGGGTTTTTGTGTATTCTGTAAGGGGGTGATTATGCAAGCTCAGTACCTGTCCCCTATATAACGCTCTGGTGTTTGTGTATTCTGTAAGGGGGTGAGTATATGTCAAGCTCAGTAGCCTGTCCCCTATATACCTCTGGGTGTTTGTGTATTCTGTAAGGGGGTGATTATGTACGCTCATTAGCCTGTCCCCTATATACGCTCTGGTGTTTTGTGTATTCTGCTACGGGGGGTGATTATGCAAGCTCAGTAGCCTCCCCCTATATACGCTCTGGGTGTCTGTGTATTCTGGTAAGGGGTTGAATATGTACGTCGTCACACCTTTCCCTATCTACGCTCTGGGTTCTTGTGTATTCTTAAGGGGGTTATGCAACTCAGTAGCCTAGCTCCCATATACCTCTGGGTGTTGTGTATTCTGTAAGGGGGGGTGATTATGCAAGCTCAGTAGCCTGCCCCCTATATACGCTCTGGGTGTTGTGTATTCTTTAAGGGGGGTGATTAGCAAGCTCATTAGCCGCCCCCTATATACGCTCTGGGCTGTATTGTGTATTCTGTAAAGGGGCCGCGTGCATTATGCAAGCTCGTAGACCTGTCCCCTTATAACGCTCTGGGCTGTTTGTGTATTCTGTAGGGGGTGTGATTATGCAAGCTCAGTAGCCTGTCCCCCTATATACGCTCTGGGTAGTTTTGTGATTCTGTAAGGGGGGTGATTTGACAAGCTCAGTACCCTGTCCTATATACGCTCTGGGTGTGTTTGTGTATTCTGTAAAGGGGGTTAGTATGCAAGCTCAGTAGCCTGTCCCTACTATACGCTCTGGGTGTCTGTGTATTCGTAAGGGGGTTGATTGCAAGCTCATGTAGCCTGTCCCTATATACGCTCTGGGTGTTTGTGTATTCTGTAAGGGGGGTGATTATGCAGCTCAGTAGCCTGTCCCCATATAACGCTCTGGGTGTTTGTGTATTCTGTAAGGGGGGTTGATTATGTAAGCTCAGTAGCCTGCCCCTATATACGCTCTGGGTGTTTGTGTATTCTGTAGGGGGGTGATTATGCAAGCTCAGTACCTGCCCCCTTATACGCTCTGGGTGTTTGTGTATTCTGTAAGGGGGTGATTATGCAGACTCAGTAGCCTGTCCCCTATAATACGCTCTGGGTTGTTGTGTATCTGTAAGGGGGTGATTATGCAAGCTCAGTAGCCTCCCCCTATATACCTCTGGTGTTGTGTATTCCTGTAAAGGGGGTGATTATGAACGCCTCAGTTACCCCGCCCCTATATACTCTCTGGTGTTTGTGTATTCTGTTCCAGGGGGGTGATTATGACAAGCTCAGTCCCTGTCCCCTATTACGCTCTGGGTGTTGTGTATTCGTAAGGGGGTGATTATGCAGCCTCAGTAGCCTGTCCCCTATATACGCTCGGGGTGTTTGGTTATTCTGTAAGGGGGTGATTATGCAAGTCTCAGTAGCCTGTCCCCTATATACGCTTGGGTGTTTGTGTATTCTTTAGGGGGTGATTATGCAACTCGAATACCTGCCCCTATATACTCTCGGGTTTGTGTATCTGTAAGGGGGTTGATTATGCAAGCTCATGTACCTGTCCACCTATAACGCTCTAGGGTGTTGTGTATTCTGTAAGGGGGTGAATTATGCAAGCTCATGTAGCCTGCCCCTATAACGCTCTGGTGTTTGTGTATTCTGTAAGGGGGGTGATTTGCAAGCTCAGTACCCTGTCCCCTATATACCTCTGGGTGTTGTGTATTCTGTAAGAGGGGGTGCGTATGCCAGCCATAGCCTGCCCCTATATCCGCTCGGGGGTTTGTGTTTCTGTAAGGGGGTGATTATGTACGCTCAGTAGCCTGCCCCCTATATACGCTCTGGGTGTTGTGTTTCTGTAAGGGGGTGATTATGCAAGCTCAGTAGCCTGTCCCCTATATACGCTCCTGGGTGTCTGTGTATTCGTGAAGGGGGGTGATTATGCAACTCAGTAGCCTGTCCCCTATATACTCTTCTGGTGTTTTGTGTATTCTGTAAGGGGGGTGGATTATGCAGCCTCATTAGCCTGCCCCTATATACGCTCTGGGTGTTTGTGTATACCTTGTATATACGTGTTGGTGAACCGAACCTTGTATATACGTGTTGCCATTCCGGGAAAGTCAAAAGGTTCTGGATTAAAACAAGAAAATAAATAAAAGATTTAGTAAATGTTGAAGTTGATTTTAAAGCACTAATATTGGGAACCAAACAAGAGAATATTATGGATCATATATAGAGAGCAAAAATAGTAGATAATCTCATGCTCTTGATTGCCAAGAAATGTATCATTAATAAATGGTTAGATTCAAGCGCAGCCTCCATATCCCAACTAACCAACAATCTGTGTCACTTTGTGACCATGGAGAAAATAAATATCACGCATAGCGTAAAAGAAGAATGAAAAAAAAGTGTTTTCTTAAAACGGCAAAAATGTATAAATACTCTGGATGTTCGGACACAAGAAACAACCCTGAACATATTCTCTGGTAAAGAACAGGTCCTAATAAAACAGCATTAGAAGTGTGAAAGTGTGACGAAAACAATACAAATTAGGGTTCAGTGTAACAGAATAACAAGTGAGTTTATTAAGCATTCAGGTGCACACTTGGATGGAGACAGCTTAGGCAAATGCTGTCTGCCAAATATACGGCATACAATATATTTATACCCTAATACTAAAGTTCTCGCCCCCTCTATGGGGTGACTTGTACGTCATAGAAAATAACGGAAATGTATAAGAAAAAACAAATGAATATGAGAAAATCAGCTTAAAATCATTATGCAAGCTCAGTAGCCTGTCCCCTATATACGCTCTGGGTGTCTGTGTATTCTGTAAGGGGGGTGATTATGCAAGCTCAGTAGCCTGTCCCCTATATACGCTCTGGGTGTTTGTGTATTCTGTAAGGGGGGTGATTATGCAAGCTCAGTAGCCTGCCCCCTATATACGCTCTGGGTGTCTGTGTATTCTGTAAGGGGGGTGATTATGCAAGCTCAGTAGCCTGCCCCCTATATACGCTCTGGGTGTCTGTGTATTCTGTAAAGGGGGTTAAATGTGAGCTCAGTAGCCTGTCCCCTATATACGCTGTGGGTGTCTGTGTATTCTGTAAGGGGGGTGAATGTGAGCAGAGATTTCTATCTCTGGTTCCACCAGACACTTCAATGTGAGAAGTCGATCCTAACTCTGATCCCCCTTCTCACGGCTGTACCCTCCCTCCCTTTGCAGCTGGCCAGGGCTGGTATCAGTACACGCCCAAGCTGTGCTTTCATACAGTCAAACATCAAAATGGATGACACAGACAGGGACAAGAACACGTCAAAATGGCGCTGTGAATAAAATGGCTGCTTAAATCCTAGTGCTGTTTACTTGAGACCCCCCCTATGCCACTCTCTCAGAAGCATAATGAGCTGTGTTATAAACTTAATAGGAGAAGCTATAATGGTGCCTAAGAAAATGTATGAAATGCATTACATACATGTTACTCCCGTTAGGCGAGTCGCCGCGCGCCAGCAGGGCAGCCCCGAGGATTCAGCATTACATAACATGTTATCTCCGTTAGGCGAGTCGCCGGCGCAGCAGTGCAGGGGTTTCAGCATTACATACATGTTACTCCCGTTAGGCGAGTCGCCGGCGCAGCAGTGCAGGGGTTTCAGCATTACATACATGTTACTTCTGTTGACGAGTCGCTGGCGCAGCAGTGCAGGGGTTTCATGATGTGAGACTGATTCCAAAATAAAAGACATTAATCTTCATTTAACAACATAGAGGGAACAGACCAGATCTGGTATATTACTAAGGAACGGAGAGGGCTCGAGACACGGATAGGCTGTTGATTATTATATTTCATTTCAGTTGGATATTTATTTCAATGTCTATTATGAATACTTTAATGTTCTTCTGTATTGTCTTTGCATTTACTTTTTATAATTCCATTATAAAACAGTCTATTAATGTTATATGTAATTCTGTCATCAGTATTCTGTTACACTTCTGGTCATCGGAAAAACTGAAATAAAAAGACTATAATAACAGACCAAAACCTCAGCGTAGAGATGATACTGTGGATCACACAGCAGGAAAGTTATACAACACTTGGTAGAAAGCAATTCTCATGTGCAGATTACAATGCAAATGTGTGGTTTCCAAATTATCCAGAGGCTTTGTGCTGATTAGCTGGGGGAGTATTGCTTTTTCTCAGCAGAAGGGAGAAGTGCAGCTTGTTTGAAATTCCTACAGTAGCATACGGAAAATTACATTTCTATATATTTTTATAAGGGCCTTATACAAGATTTCATTAAAAGAAAATACTTTTTTAATTACAACATACAGGAACCACTAAACCTCATCTGATTCAGTTGTCTTATCATTAACCCTTAGGATGCCTTAATGACGTTCCATGGCAGCACAATAGACCCTTAGGATGTTCAGGGAATGGCCATGTCCTTATTGCTCGCTATCGAGAGGGAGATCGCATTCACCGATCCAATGGTGGTTACCACGACTGGAACTAAAGTGGAGCCCTTTCCACTTCGCTTCCATTTGTGTCACTCGGGGGAGTCGGGGAAATCAGGTCCACGTATTACTACCCCAAGCGATGTCTTGGTTGCTGGTGTCTTTCAGTAGGGAAATGGTTCCATAGAAAGTTGCGCAGGAATAGTATACAGTAGTTACAGGTACTGTAGATGATTTACATACGTGTTTCTGGTACAGTATAGCGTATACAGTAAGATGGTTGCACATATTTAGGGGCTCTTTAGCAAGTGCCGCACACAGGTGGAAGGATGGTCAGAAGGCCCTAAGATTGTGCATAATGCTGCATCCCTTTACACTAGTGTAGCAGCGCGTTTGCATAATCTTTATCTCTGCTCAGGTTGTTCTAGTGAACAATTTATTATAATGGTTAATATCAAAGTCTACATCTGTAACTGCTGTATATTCCTTTCTCTTTCTCATGAGGTCTGCCAGGGGAAAGTGGCTTTACCTCTGGGCTAATAAATCTGGATACGTTTTATACATTGAATACTTGAGTACATTGACGTGAAGAAATGAAAGTGAAAGGGCAATCCTGCCTAGGACCAATGCTTATTAATAGCAGTGACATGTTTAAGGGGTTACATCTGGGGGATTGATGGGTGTTTTTACCAAAGTCTGATGCCTGGAAGTCATTGTAAATCCTTTTAAAAGTTACACTAGAGTGGCTACTCTCTCTAATGGTGGGGCCAGGGGCAGATTGGGATGATATGGGGCCCAAAACATTGCACATTTCAGCTTGTTCATCACTAAATACATATAAGACACTGCAGTAATATGACCTGCATTTAGAAGCCTTCCCTATGGTGTTGCAGCACATCTCATCTGATATTTGTAAGGTCCATATATACTAAACAATGTTAAGCCATAAGATACCTTCTGTGCCGAAAGACCCCTTACAGTAGTCATTTCAGTGGGCTGTAAGGGGTAAATCGTCCTATAGAATAGCACTGCTTAGTAAATATGGTCCTACATGTTTTTTCCTGTCTTTGGCAATCCAGTACAAACACCTGTGTTGCTGTTCATAGCAGCAATAGTTCTAATTAGGCTCAGAAAGGAGGTTATGAATCAAAGAAATGCAGACAAGTCCCCCCCCCCCCCTCCCCAATCTACATGTGGGGGAAACGCTGATCCCATTTGATTGTAGAATATTTTCCATATTGAAGAATGGCTTATTCCTGACTGAACGTTTTCATTGTATTGGGTCACATCGCCTCTCCGGCTGTGCCATGAAAGGTTTGCCATTCAATTGACTTTTTCAGAGGCATTTCATCAATCTGTCTTTCCCCTGAGCTGCATGTGTGGGGGAGCTGGGTGTGTGCACGTAGTCGCAGAAAGCGCGCGGTAGGAGTTAAGTAGTAATCATATTGTAATGGAAACTACCACACGCGTCATTCAGGTCATCACTTGCTCCCATTTTCTTAGCGTCAACAATCTTTGCCAAATCGGAGTTGACATAAACTTCTCTGACTAACAATTTGTGTCAGATAGAAGACATATGGTTGCAAGCTATTTGGTAATTTGACACATATCACCAGTAACTACGAGGTCTGTCCTAATCCCATTATGATTGGAACAATCGCTCTCTGCATCAGGTGCTATCGCTTGGTCATAGTCTCTCTCAGTTTTGCTGAACAGTCCCAGGATAACGATTGTGTTCTCCAATGATTTGTCTCGTCCTTCACTTGTGTAAGTGCAGATGCTTCGTCCGACACATTTAATGAATCAGGCCCTTTGCAAAAGATCGAAAGACACATTATTTTCATCACTTGGGCGAAATACATTTTGTTTGTACAAGAATACGGCACATTTGGTCAAAGGGATTAATTTTAAAAGAGCTTAAATATGCGCCATTTTTAGACCAAGGGATTTGATTATATAGAAGTTCTAATCTTTATACAGATTTATGCTGTTTCAAGGGGTTGCCATAAATTATACGATTCATGGTCAAGTCTTTTCTCATAAATATTACACTATTTCTTGACTCTACAGTTTAGGCTCTGATTCTTAGATTTAGTTGTTTAATGGATTTTGTGTTCATTTTTCTTCCTAGTTAATATTCCGTGATTTTCTCATCTATGCATTTCTTTACTTGTAATAAATCTGACTAATATTGTATTTTTTAATTACAAGTCCCCACTACAGATCTGATGAGAAATCATTTGGTGGTGAAACTGTAGCAAAGTTAGCAAATGTATCTGTGTCCTCCTCATAAGCAAAAGGTTATTTCTGCGAAGTATTCGCTTCTCCTCCATGTGACTGCACCGTGTACTCGTTTTCTCAATACAAAGATACAGACGACTGAAGCTCTCTGAATAATATAGTGTAAGAGATTATCTGGCAGAAAGCCACGTCGGTTTAAAAGTGGGCAAATGCCAACAGATTTTGAAGCAGAGATATCCACGGTCCTACACCATTAAAAAAAAAAAAGGAAATAAAGAATGAATGTTTTGTTAATGAGCCAAATTAAGGAAAATAACTATTTAAATAGCTTAGTCCTGTCCATTCAATATAATGTTGAATTACTCCAGAAAAACCTGAGGCGGATGCAGAGCGTGGGGGGCGGAAGCAAAGTGAGGGGGGCGGATGCAGAGTGTGGGGGGCGGATGTAGCGCTGCGGGGGCAAGGAGGACAAGAGTGTGGGGGGCGGGAAGCAAAGTGAGGGGGCGGATGCAGAGTGTGGGGGGCGAGATGGCGGCAGGTAAGTGGGGGGCTGAGCAGAGGGGGGGCAGAGTGGGGCGGATTAGAGCGCGGGTGAGAGAGCGGGGAGCGGATGCAAGCGTGGGGGCGGCGGAAGCAGAGTAGGGGGGGCGGAGCAGAGTGTGGGGGGCGGAACATGCACGAGAGCGGGGGCAGGGATGCAGAGGTGGGGGCGGAAGCAGAGTGAGGGGGACGGATGCAGACTGTGGGGGGGATGCAGAGCGCGGGAAGCAGATGCAGAGTGCGGGGGGCGGAAGCAGAGTGAGGGGGGCGGAAGCAGAGTGAGGGGGGCGGAAGCAGAGTGAGGGGGGCGGATGCAGAGTGTGGGGGGCGGATATGCAGCAGCGTGGGGCGTCGATGTAGAGTGAGGGCGGATGCAGAGCGCGGGGGCGGAGTGTAGAGCGAGGGGGGATGTAGAGTGCGGGGCGGATGCAGAGCGCGGGGGCGGGTGCAGAGCGCGGGGGCGGATGTAAAGCGCGGGGGTGGTGGGGAGTGCGAGAGCGATGGGGGGGGTGCAGAGAGCAGGGGCGATATAGGAGCGAGGGGGGGATGTAGAGCGTGGGGGTAGGTGCAGAGCGTGGGGGTGGGTGCAGAGCGCGGGGGCGGGGATGCAGAGCGTGGGGGGCGGATGCAGAGTGCGGGGGCGGGGATGCAGTGCATGGGGGCGGGTGCAGAGCGCGGGGGCGGGTGCAGAGCACGGGGGGCGGATGCAGAGCACGGGGGTGGGTGCAGAGCGCGGGGGTGGGTGCAGAGCGCGGGGGAGGACGTATATAATGTGACCTTTCAGTATCTTTATAACGGTCCCAACTAAAGGAGCAAAACGTTTGTTGTTTGAATGAACGACTTTAACTAATTAAATGCGGTGAGTGTCTGCACTTCACAACTCTGTGTCTCATCCCTCTACTGTGCTCTTGTGTATGAGAGAGGGGTGTATGTAGTGTGTGTATGTATGTATATGATATATATATATCTATATATATATATATATAGATATATATATAGATATATATATACATAGTCCCAAGGAGGACCGGAACATCGGGATAAAATAAATATCTTTATTACTTTTGCAGACGTACTGTGTGTGTGTGTATGGGACGTGTGTACATAGATACATGTATACTTGATTGTAATTGCAATACCCAGAATCCTTTGCATGTAGCCTCATTAAGCACCGTGATTCTTGTCTCATGACAGCGATGCACCTTTTCATAGTGGGGAATAAAGAGGAATGATCAGCAGTCCCATATAAAGCTTTGTTAGAAAAGCAAACTCATCAGTGTATACCCTTGGGTAATAAGTATAAAAGAAATAAGTCAAAACCAATGTGGCTAAATAAACAGGTAGGGGAGGAAATGGACAAGAAGAGGAAGGTGTTTAGATTCTTTAAGTCAGAAGGGACAGAGACATCGTATCAGAATTATAAGGAATGTAACAAAAAGTGCAAAAGGGCAATCAAATGAGCAAAAATGGATAATGAAAAAAGGATTGCAATAGAAAGTAATATCAACCCTAAAAAGTTTTTTAACTACCTTAATAACAAAAAACAAATGAGAAAGGAAAATATAGGACCCCTTCAGTGTGAGATGGGCAGACAGGTTACTGGAGATAAGGAAAAAGCTGAGGTATTAAACAAATTCTTTGCCTCTGTGTTTACCAGGGAAGAATCAATTTCAATAGTAGTGCCGCAGGAGGAAGCCACAACCTCCATATTAATGAACAATTGGTTAACTGAGGAAGAAGTTCATAAGCGACTTGAAAAAATTAAAGTAAATAAGGCACCTGGCCCCGATGGCATACATCCAAGAGTTCTCAAGGAGTTAAGCTCAGTAATAGCAAAACCATTATATTTAATATTCAAGGACTCCATTTCCACAGGCTCAGTACCACAAGATTGGCGTAAAGCAGATGTGGTGCCTATATTTAAAAAGGGAGCTAGATCACAACCGGGAAATTACAGACCTGTAAGCCTGACTTCAATAGTGGGGAAGCTACTTGAAGGTTTAATACGGGATAATATTCAGGAATACCTAATGGAAAACAAAATTATTAGTACTGTAATAGTAATATACAAAGGTAGTGGGTGCTCCAACAGTCCTGGAATATAATCTTTTTATAAATCATAATCACAGATGTGGCTCAACTGTGGAGTGGGTATACTACTAAGTGAATAGTGGGTATACTACTAAGTGAATAGTGGGTATACTACTAAGTGAATAGTGGGTATACTACTAAGTGAATGGACCAATAAAATGAAACATAAACCTCCTGAAGCCAACAGAAAAAATGATATTGTACTCACTTCGCTGCACCTCATTAGAGATAACTGTGTAATAATGTCCAAAACTCACCAAAGGATGTAGTAATGATGACGATCCATAATGTGAAATAAATCTTGCAAGAGTCTTACCCACTCCTAGAGCCCACTGGACGCTTGATTGGCGTGTCCAGCCGCTGATTCAATTTCCAAACGAGAGCAAAACATATGCAAATAAATGCACAAAGCAGCGCACTGCGCAGGGAGACGGGGGTATAAAAATAGAAACATATTTATTGTCTATCGCACATGACAAACAAGGAGGTGTGGGCCCTCCTACGCGTTTCACACAACACGGCGGCTATTGGCCGTTCTGAGATCCAGGTTTCACACAACACGGCGGCTATTGGCCGTTCTGAGATCCAGGAGAGGTGTGAGCCCTCCTACGCATTTCACACAACACGGCGGCTATTGGCCGTTCTGAGATCCAGGAGAGGTGTGTCCTTCCTGGGACAGGCCCCCGAATCCTTCCTGGGACAGGCCCCCGAATCCTTCCTGGATTTAACACTTTCTCAGGGATAGACAAAACCGCACTTTATTCTTGCACAATTTGTTTTCCCTAAGTTGTGATGTGAAGACACAAACCTCTATTCATTAACTCAGTTTAACCTATTGTAGGTCTTCTCAGCATGTGTAACATTAAACATTCACAACCTTCAACAAATCTGCATTCAAATGTAGAAATTATTGTAGGTTTAAGCCCAGATGTACTAAATGATGATAAACCTTAACAACACAACTAAAGGACCATTCATTTCTTAAGGAATCTTAAAGTTTAATATAATTTAGTAAGTATGGGCCCCTATTGTTTATAGCTCTTTAATTAAATTCAGATGTAGTGGTTTGGCTTGTTACTCTGATAAAGAAGCACATGCCACCTTTTTGGGGTACACGAGGGCTGACCAAGGCATGACAATGTTAATGTACCATTGAACCCTTTATCAGAAGGTAGGACACATGCACTGATGCTGTATGTTGCTTCTGCGTACCTTTTCTACGGCTGCATAGCGACTGGCGAGCTGCTTCCGTAAATCTGCTATGTGGTGGTCAAACTTCTTCATGTCCTTCTTGAAATTTTCTCTGAAGTTGAGTAAGGGCTTCTCCACTTCACTTTGTAACTGTAAAGAACAGGTGACATGTCAGGAAAGTACTGCAGTCTGAGATAGAGGATGTCTTTTCCCAACTGTTCTGTAACTATTGTATGATTTGGGACATTGGTTTTTACCGGTGTTCCATGGAACCCGAATGTCTCACTGGATGTTACCAGGGATTGCCTCAACACATGTTGGTTATAATGGACATTTTACTCTTTAAGACACAATCATTTTAGTACAATGGTGTAATTGAGCTTGGATTTTGATACAATTAAATGTAACGGTGCTCCACAGTCACAATACATTATTAAATCAGCAATCCTCAATGTTTCATATTACCTGGGGGAGGGAGGTAGGGGGAAAGCACGGGGGGGGGGGGTCCTGTACACTGGATTTAAGCAGGCTGTGTACAGATCTGAATCTCATTCATTTCAGTTCCGGGATCCCTCTGCTTCCGGTACCTCCCTGCTTTTTAAAGTTCCTGCGTCATGTGGGCCAATAGGAAACCGCACCAGATGATGTCACAGCTTCCTATTGGCCTGCAGGACGCGGGAGCTATGAAAAGCGACCATTACATTATCCCTAGCAGTGGAATGGCTACCGGCGCCCCCTACGGAGACAAGGATCTCCAGAAGCCGGGGGTGCCCAGAGCTGAAATGAATGGGGCTCAGCTCCGGAGTCTCCCTGCTTCCATTCTGTGTAAGTGGGGGATCCAAATAGGAAGATAAGTTCAACATAGCAGGGCGCTAATTACCCACGGCACCGGTGCCTGATACGGTGATGGGCGTCACATCCCCATTCAGCGGCAGCACAGAATATGCACCAGTGCATGATACGGTGATGGGCGTCACATCCCCATTCAGCGGCAGCACAGAATATGCACCAGTGCCTGATACGGTGATGGGCGTCACATCCCCATTCAGCGGCAGCACAGAATATGCACCAGTGCCTGATACGGTGATGGGCGTCACATCCCCATTCAGCGGCAGCACAGAATATGCGGTGCATATTAATAAATACTGACATTAGGTCGGAGCACTTTAAGGCAGCAACCCATGCCGGCCCTTTCTCACGCCTCATCGTGGCTGCCAATCGGTGACATCACTGTACGATGACATCGCAGCTTTCCATTGGGTGACCCCGCAGTCACCCCTGATTTTCCTGGCAAGTGCTGGTAACAGTAACAAATGAGATATCTTGGCACTCGGGGGTCCCTAAAGCTTTTGAGTGCAGCGGATCAGTTACAGAGAAACCCCGGGTTTATGTCAGAGAATGCTGGGATTGCTCACGTCACCGTGTTTTCAGGAAACATCGGTCCACTCCTAGCGGCCATATTGTTTCTCCTGTACACGTATTCTTATAAAAGTTATTTAAAAATAAAATATCTCATGAACCGGAGGTCCCCATAGCTTTGAGTGCCGCAGCTCAGCTCTGGGGGACTCCAGTTAAAATAAGGTTTTATATACATATGTGTGTATGTGTATATATACATACACACACACACACACACTGTATATATATATATTTCCACACGTTGGCCGCACACACTGGGTAGAGAGATGTACAGGAGCCTATCTTGATGCATGGTAAAGAGAATAAGGAATAGTCACATTAGATCGCAAGTGATCAATAGTCGCAGCACAAAACGCAGATAAAGTTAAAAAAAAGTAAATTTATTGTGTCCAAAATGCACACAGGCCCTTTTTGGGCACAATAAATGTACTTTTTTGCTATATAGTTGTGCTGCTAATATTGATTCCTCGTGATGTAATGTGACTCTCTCTCTCTATAACAAGGCAGCACAGATGATTGCATTAGGCTAGGAAATGCTCGTTATACGTAGTTAACACCTGCAGTACTAAACAACCCCCCTGGCTCATGTGCTGCGTCTGCCTTACGTGGAGAAATAAATCTTTCAACTGCAGGTATATTGCATTGTTACAATGACCAATGGAGCAATAAAAGGTGGACATACTCCATGGAAGCACAATACCGCCGTCGCTGCCGTCGCTGCTTTGTGTAGTGTGTGCTAGTTTATCATCCTCTTGTTACTTTTTTAATGTGCATTATTTATGATGTCCAGATTGGCGAATGTTCTTTGCATTGCTATAAACTCCCAGTCCCACTTTGTACATTCTCCTCACACAAGTCTTTGAATATTTATCCATAACAGCCAAGCCATCCACGTCTAAAAAACTCCTGCTGGTGTACCTCTCAAATCGTCGTTGTTTTTAAAGAAGTTTATACAGTAACTCTGTATCATTGCAATCCCGATAAGTTACTGCTACTGTATATACCATCACAGTCTCCAGTGGCAGCACAGTCACATGCTCTCTTACACATATCTACTGTATATACCATCACAGTCTTCAGTGACAGCACAGTCACATGCTCTCTTACACATATCTACTGTATATACCATCACAGTCTTCAGTGGCAGAACAGTGACACGCTCTCTTACACATATCTACTGTATATACCATCACAGTCTCCAGTGGCAGCACAGTCACATGCTCTCTTACACATATCTACTGTATATACCATCACAGTCTCCAGTGGCAGCACAGTCACATGTCTCTTAAACCATATCACTGTATTATACATCACAGTCTCCAGTGGCAGCACAGTGACACTCTCTTACGGTGACAAACTCTTCCCTCGCTGCTGAAAACACATCTCCTCTTATAACAAGGGATTTGGGCCCCCGAAACGTCTAATGTCTAATGACAATAGTATGTATTGTATTGTGTATTCCATTATAGTGTTTATTGTGTTCTCTGCAGTTTGGTTTTTAGGTCTAAATGTGCAACTTTAAAGGACACTGTAGAGCCAGATTTAGTAACTGGCGCCCAGTCATAAGAGCCCATACATTTGAGCGGTATTATCTTGGCCCGTATGGGCTATGTATCAAAGTGTCTCAGTTGTATAACTGGGGCAACATAGTTACAGATATGTAAAGTGAATGCTGCACACCTGGAAAATGTTAGAAAGATACAATTAGCGGTGCTCCCGTGCTTGAGCCAGTTTCCAGTCCTAGATCAGTAGCAGAAGGAACACAGGGCACAGCGGATTTGAAAATCTAAAATCATTATTGAGCCAACAAACGTTTGACCTAGAGTCTTTATCAAGTGACATAGTGGCATATATGGCAACATAGTTACACCACATTGTATCAATGACTCCTGTCCCCCTCACACACAAACTCTCACACATACACACACAAAAAACACACACAACACAGCAACACAAACTATCACAAACTCACACAACACTCTCACACAAAACACTCCACAAACACACACACACAAAACAACACACAAACAACACACACACACACACACACACACACACACACACACTCTCTCTCACACACACACACACACACAAAAACAAGGTGAGGGGGTGGATTTGAGCAATCTGATTGCATATTGCATAGCTTACAACACTGTGGTTGGAAGAATTAGTTTGGCCTTGCACAAATATCAACACGATAGCGATATCATAATTACATCTAACTAACTTGAAATTAACAGCCAAATCTCGGACCCCACATAAAACATTGGAAGAAACTTGCCGGTTCAAAGCTGCACATAAACATGAAGGTGTAACCAAAACTAGTAAAACAGCTTCCAACAAAGTCACATTGAAAGGAACGAAAACCTCAGGTTCAGAAAGCTCTGCACCATCAAACATGAAAGGTAACCCAACCTACCGGTCAGAAAGCTCTGCACCAAGATAACACATGAAAGGTAACACAACCTGTCAGGTTCAGAAAGCTCTGCACACTATAATCACATGAAAGGTAACAAAACCTACCAGGTTCAGAAAGCTCTGCACACTATAATCACATGAAAGGTAACACAACGTACCAGGTTCAGAAAGCTCTGTACACTATAATCACATGTCTGCTCACATGAAAGGTAACACAACCTACCAGGTTCAGAAAGCTCTGCACACTATAATTACATTTCTGCAGAACCGCAATATTGGTCTCATGAAAGGTAACACAACCTACCACAAATGTAATAATAATATTTATTTCCTTATATACCTCTGACAGTGTTCACACAGACAGCTATATATGTATATATGTGTGTATAATTTGCAATGAGGCACTACCCTGTACTAGAGCTTACACCAGGAGTGGGCAACTCCAGTCCTCAAGGGCCACAAACACGTCAGGTTTTCAGGCTATTTCTGCTTCAGCTCGGGTGGCTTAATCAGTGGCTCAGTTGAAGTCTGCCCACTTGTGCTGAAGCAGGGATACCTTGGAAACCTGACCTGTTGATGGCCCTTGAGGACTGGAGTTGAGCCCCCCAGCCTTACACTCTAATTTTTGTAGTGGCGGATACTTTCGTGTTCCGAGGTCACAAGAAGAGTTTACACTGGGATTCGAACTGTGGACATCCACTTCAAAAGGCCGTGGCACTACCACCAAGCTTCTCATTGTGCCATATTGTAAATATTATCATCGGCCAGTCTTTCTCTTCATTGGTTTTCTTTACTATCGTATGTGATTATTCATCCAAATAGTGGCCAACCTATACTGTTATACTGTATGCCAAGGAAATATAATGTCCCTATACGTTCACGCTGTTCTTCTGGACACCGTGTGGCTGGCTGCAGCTCATACAATAACAAGCAAGCTGCAAATAAAGTTCCTTACTGAGCTCGTGTGACTCAGTGCAGTTGTTATTCAAAATAAGTATCCTAGGAACTTAGCAAACACTCCTTATAAAATAGTCATGTTGTTGTATATTTGGCTGGGAGAACACGGTGGGCCCCCAAGGTCAGTGTTCAGCTGTTTATTGCATAGATCGGGACATCTTTTACAATGAGGATGTTGCAATAAAAAGTTAAAGTAAATCCAGAGATACTACCCAAAATGCCAAATCAATGAGACGTTAAGACCAGCTGCTAACGACTAACACCCAACACTAAACTGGTATCTAACTCCAGCAAGAGCGATGGAACAGCGCTAACATTTCAACGCCACGGCTATTGTTGCGATTACGTCTAGATTCTAAATGGAGCCCCTTAAGGGCGAGTGTGAAACATGGAACGTCAGACAGCAGTCCCAGGTGTACGTGCACGGAGCAGCTGGAGACCCCCACGATTCTAGTACCTGTACAGGCAGATATAGTGCAAGGTAACTAAATCCGTAAGGGTCACGTTAGTCATCCAAAATACCAGCATGGCACAAGAGTGGGAAAAGTATTTACTTAGCCCAATGTTTCAACCCCCAGGGGGGACCTTCTTCAGGGGTGAAGATCCCCCCGGGGGATAAAGTCTCCAGCATTACGAAGACCACCATTTATGTCATCAAATATACTGTAGGGGTACAAAACTGAAAAAGGCGATGAAAAAATGGGGGAAGAACAACCCCCACAGAAGAGAGTGTTACATACCACAAATGGTGAAAGTGAAAGGTTTCAGGCCCTCAGGAGGGTTAGCCCCTCGGAAAGTGTTAGAGAGATGCTGGTGGGTGGTCTGCTATGACCTTTCCCTAAAGCAAAGGTGATGCCCAGAATTTAAATGAACTCTTAATGGACCAATACAGGACTGGAGACTTCTACATAACAATCTCCAGTTTATGGCAAATATAATATAGCACTTTTTTTTTAGATTGTACAAATCGTGTGGGAATTAATGATTAGATATGTGGACGCGTCCCAACTTGTTTTGCAAAATGTGGTCTGTTTTTTTCAAGGAGAGAGGAAGGATCTGGCAAATGTACATAATCTTTTACTACACATACAGTACAAGTGTTAATTATTTCATAAGAAGGTTCCAAGGGAAATATTGCTTAAAATGAACTAATCATAGTGGAGGTGTGCGGGGCGCCACACAGCACAGACTTTCTTGCGCCTTAAAAGAGAATTTAGATTCATTGTAAGATAGAAATAAACTCAAAACAAACTTGTGTAGGTCAAAATATCCATAAGGGAGACACAAAAACTAGTGAGAGTGCATTTAGTGGCAGATAACGTGGTGGATTCATGGAATCACCTCACGATATTGGTGGTACAGGAATAACAGGCACAAATCCACATAGCTCCGTTACTCAGGTGTCATACCGGGACGCCACCTAAATCAGAAACAGGCGTCCTGTTCCCTGAAGTTACCGTGTATCCTCAAAGCTAATTATGTGCAGCAACAACATCCACTGTACATCTGATTAGCACAGGCAAAACGTCACGTTATTGTGGCATAACGATGCGTTACATAGTTACATAGTACATGAGGTTGAAAAAAGACATACGTCCATCAAGTTCAACCTATGCTAAATTTAGATGACAGATATTTTATCCTATATCCATACTTACAGTATATTGATTCAGAGGAAGGCAAACAAAAACCCCAGTGACCTATCATCCAATGATATCTCATAAGGGGAAAATAAATTCCTTCCTTCCTGACTCCAAGAATTGGCAATCAGATTACTCCCTGGATCAATATTCTTTCCATGTTTACTTATTTGGTATATCCCTGAACAAATCTATTGTATCTGCCATCACAGTCTCCATGGATAATGAATTTCATATTGTAACTGCCCTTACTGTAAAGAACCCTTTCCTTTGTTGCTGGTGAAATCTCCTTTCCTCCATCCTTAAGGGATGACCCAAAGTCCTTTGTACTGTCCTTGGGATGAATAGTTCTTTTGAAAGCTCCTTGTATTGTCCCTGAATATATTTGTATATAGTTATCATATCCCCTCTTAGACACCTCTTTTCTAATGTAAATACATCTAATTTAGCTAGCCTCTCCTCATAAGTTAGATTGTCCATCCCCTTTATTAATTTGGTGGCTCTTCTCTGAACTCTCTCTAGTTCCATAATGTCTTTTCTAAGGATTGGTGCCCAAAATGGTACTCCATATTCAAGGTGTGGTCTTACTAATGCTTTGTAAAGGGGCATAATTATGTTTACTTCCCTTCCATCCATTGCGTTACCTTCCAATGACGTGGCGTTACTCCGAGACCCTAAAACAGGCGTGTTAAACTAAAGATGAGAATGAGAAGAGGGAAATAACGCGATGTTAGATAACGTTTGCCTAACTGTGGCATTACACCGGTATGACCCCTGAAGGTGAGTAACGCCCTAACTAACGTGCGGTATGACCCCTGAAGGTGAGTAACGTCCTAACTAACGTGCGGTATGACCCCTAAAAGTGAGTAACGCCCTAACTAACGTGCGGTATGACCCCTGAAGGTGAGTAACGCCCTAACTAACGTGAGATGTGCTTTGATTGTAATGCATCATTTGCATATTATTTGCATGTAATTATCACTAATGGCTGTTCTCGTTAATGCACAGCTCTTTACAGGAGAAAACGTGACGAAACGTTGTTTTATTAGCTTTTTAGGTTACGTGGTTAGTGGCTGAACTGAGCTTGGATGATCTGGGCCAAAGAGAGTTCAAATACAGTATGCTTGGGACATACACAAGGCCGTCGGAAATAAGGCCCCCCTGCGCCTGAGGCTTCACCGCAGGAATGAGAACCAGCAGAATCGGCAGGACGAGTGTTTTTATGTGTCATCAATTTATACAATGGGGTTTCCCCACTGACCCTATAACTTATACACTTTGTGATATATTCATTACCTTAGAAGAGAATTTGAGATGAACTTCTGCCTCGTCCGCTAGGCTTTTCTTCACTTGTGCCCACGATTCTCCGAGGGTTCTGCAAAGAGAGAGAGAGAAGTTATGTCATTTCAAATACACTTTACTATGAACTATGGCCCATATTAACTAAGCGCTGCTTATCCATAATACGCCTCCCGGCAACAGGAGACACATTGAGGCCTATTCCCTTGAACTGGCCGTAAGGTGGCGTATGGAATAGCACTGCTTAGTAAACATGGGCACACGGGTTCTTGTTGATGTGTACTTTATGGTAACACCAAATGATGTGCGGGGTCATGTGATGTCACGTTGACCCCACGGCATCATTTGACGCCGTGTTGTCTTGGAGACGCTTACAGACGCCGGGTGAATCACGGTAAATTGAGGTTGCAGAGGCCGCACGTGATCACCCGGCATTTCATTTTAATGCCTTGGGGAAGATCGTGGGGCCTCTGCGCGCCCAGTTTGCGCATCCGGCAAAGTGCGTTCATGAACTAAAGTCGGGACGTGAAAGCGGAGTAAAGCGAACCCCGTGTTATGAACAGTGTGGGGAAACGGCGCACTGAAAGGTATTGTAACGCGTTGGATATGCGTAAAGTGGCACCTCGGAGAGCGAGGACTGCCGGTACTTCATGCGGCGAGACACAACATACCTGAGATACACACCTGAGATACCGTGGTAACATGCAAATAACAAATATACAACACCCATTGAAATGCGTAATGTGCGTGTTCCCCGGCAGCACCCCTGCGATTTCCGTATGTGACTGTAACGCCAAGATTTAAATAGCGCTACGTCATCGTAGCCCTATGCTAATGAGCTTAATGGCACCTACCCAGCACCCTGTACCTGCCCAACACCTTCCTAGCACTCTGCACCTACCCAGGACCCTGCACTGTCCCAGCACCCTGCGCCATCTCAGCACCCTGCACCTTCCCTGCACCTATCCAGCACCGGCCCGAGAGACTAGGCAATGCCACTGTATAGAACATATTTGATGTGACCTCCTTTAGGGCAGAGTAAGGAGGGTTACAGCACTATAAGGGTTAATACTGAACTTTGCATCCGGTGTTTGGTATCTGTTATACTTTGTTACAGTATGTAACTGTGACATGTTATACTTTGTTACAGTATGTAACTGTGACATGTTATACTTTGTTACAGTATGTAACTGTGACACGTTATACTTTGTTACAGTATGTAACTGTGACATGTTATACTTTGCTACAGTATGTAACTGTGACATGTTATACTTTGCTGCAGTATGTAACTGTGACATGTTATACTTTGTTACAGTATGTAACTGTGACACGTTATACTTTGCTACAGTATGTAACTGTGACACGTTATACTTTGCTACAGTATGTAACTGTGACACGTTATACTTTGCTACAGTATGTAACTGTGACATGTTATACTTTGCTACAGTACAGTATGTAACTGTGACATGTTATACTATGTTACAGTATGTAACTCCCCCAAAAACAAAGTTACTAACAGTCACAGTTACATACTGTAACATCGTCAGTAACAGGTCAAAGTTCATACTGAGCAAAGTATAACTGTCCACAGTTACATGACTGTAGCAAGGTATAAACTTGTCACATGTTACATACTGTAGACAACTATGACGTGTCACAGTTTACATACTGTAACAAGTATAACGATGTCACAGTTACATACTAGTCACCAAGTATAACATGTCACGTTAACATACTTAAGGCTACATCAACTGTAATGTATATAACATGTCAC